>VALG01014962.1:0-24857 GCA_009835305.1 Ipomoea purpurea | reverse complement strand
GAAGGTTAAAAATTGTTTAAATAATATGTGATAAAATTCTTTTGTTATTAATATTTAACATTCATGGCTTGGTCCCATAGTCTAGTGGTTAGGACATTGGACTCTGAATCCAGTAACCTGAGTTCAAATCTCGGTAGGACCTTTCAAATTGGTAATATATTAACTTGGGGTAGTATTTTAGCTAAAAAATATGAGCTCTTTTTATAGGGAAGAATTCGAGTTTAACCTGGATTCGATTCCCCTAGGCCAGCTTTCATGGCCTCCCGAAGCGAATGGGGAGGACCACCTTGTAGTTTACACTAAAAGAAAATATCTAACATTCATGAATATGAGATTGTTTGATTTTTTTCACTTCTCCTGTTTACTATTCAGTGTTATTGTATAAGTTTCTATCTTCTAACATTCATGAATATGAGATTGTTTGATTTTTTCACTTGTCCTCTTTATTACTCAATGTTATTGTATATAAGTTCCTATCTTCTAACATTCATGAATAAGAGATTGTTTGATTTTTTTACTTGTCGTTTTTACTACTCAGTGTTATTGTATATGGTCCTATCTTTATGTTAGGTGCATGGTTGTAGAGATCATTATGTTATTCACTTCTAGATTATTAGGAAATTAACTATTTATGATGTGGAACACAAAACTACGTTCTAGAGTAACCAATGCTCTAAAAGAGAATTCACTATCCTTTAATGTTTACCCATCGATCTATGCAACCATGCACCTAGAAAGATAAGTGAGAAGGATGAGAACAATAGTTCTAGGAATGATCTTACTTCCTTTGTCTCATTTTAAATGTCCTACCTACTATTCATTAGTAAAACTAATTCTTTTTTCATTGTTTATTTTCTTTAGTATTTTTTACATAGTTTTAAATTTGATTTTTTGTGTTTAATAGTACTTTTAGTGTAGTTTTTAAAAATATAAATTTTGTATATTAATAATAAAGTTAATATTATGAAAAATTGAATTAAAAATAACTATAGTCAAGGCTCGTAACTGAACCAGACACATAAAATAGGACGGGGGAGTATTATATCAACTCGTGTATATCCTAAAGCACGGCGCACAAATACTGTGCGCCGCGCGCCTCCCAACAGACGACGTCGTTTTGGGTCGTGTTGGGAGCCGCGGTAGGAAGTTGCTGGGATTATGTGTATTGTTCACAACGTTCATGTGTATTGGTTCAATACAGTATGTGTTTTTTGTATACAATTATAGTACCATCCAAATCAGAAAAGATTGTGTGTATTATGTTAAGAATTGATGTGTACTTATTTAAAAGTTATGTTTATTATGTATTATTTAGATTATGTGTAGTTATCTTCTTAAAAAGATATGTACATACCTATATAGATTATTACATTCATAGTATAACATCTAATGTGTATTCCAAGGTATCAGACTTATGTACATTCTTGAACAACGGGTTTTTTTTAAAGAAAAAACTATTGCCATTCACTGGGGGGAAATTTCAAAAAAAAAATAATAATTAACAACGACGTCAGTTTTGCATCTGGGCTCATAGTGCAACGCGCGCCGTGGTGTAGGATATAAATTGATGTATTATATTATTATTGATCCATCCATTGTATTTAAGGTACAAGAAGATATGTATTTACAAAGATACAAAGAGTCCTAGACAAGAGATGAATGTAAATGATATATATATGATAATATATATATAACTATATATATATATATAAAATACAGGTAGAGGAAGAAGGAATTCTAGGGGTCCATTTACCTACTGAAAAATTTTCTAGCTTTTTGGAAATCTGGAAAAATTTTTACAATAGAAAACAAAAAACATGTTTTACGAGCATAGTTTTCATTTTAAAAACTGGAAACAATTTTTCCAATTTTGTATAAATCTGGAATACTTTTAAAATTGTTTTCTAAATTGAAATCAAAATCATCTATAATCTATTTGATTAGTATATATCCACTATAACCACATTTTCATAATTATGTAGTCACATATTTATTAATTACTATGAGTATATGATACATTAACTTTCATCTTCTTGTACTTATGTGACACCCCGTAAATCCAAACTGCATTTAGAGATTTATTAAGTAATTTATCATAACCTAATTGATAATCTATTCCTAAAATCCTGAAAATTTAATAGTCGGGAGCTAGTAATTGGCTAGTCAACCCAAGTCAATGAGTTGTACTTTAAGCTTTGTGAAATAGTTCCATTGTCTCCTTCACACCTTTTTTCATTTAGTAAGGGGTAAAGAAAGACTTTTCACCATTATGATTGTTACCCCAAGCTAACGCTAGAGTTCAGTTAGACAACATACACAACTAAGTATACACACCTTCATATAATATAGAATGGCATATGTCAATAATACTAATTATTCTATCTCTTGAATACAGCTTAATACGAGAAAATGATATAAGCCTAGTTTGGCGTGCCAGTATTGTTTGCTGCCATTCCAAGATCTTTCGGCAAGTGCATCTACTTTCTACAATGAATTCTCTATCTGCACTAAACATAATGCTCGGTGAGTATTTGCGGCATGGAACTATATATAGACATGTTGTATAACGATCTTTAGTATATCTATGACTATCATGTGTGTATGCTTACTAGTATACATTGTAAGCCACAAAAGTGGATCCATCATTTATATTCTCCTCACCGCGAGAATTCAGCAATAGATCACAGATATTTTTGTCTTTTGATGTGATGTTCTTTTGTATATACATTATTTGACTTGATTATGTCAGAGAGGGAGAGATCTGAGTGTGGAAAGTCTAATTGTTAATATTTTTGCTGTATATTAGGATATAAGAGTCTAATAGGCTGAGAGTAAGAGACCTCGCGGTAACACAGAGGTTCAATCGATAATTATTTCGATATATATGATTGCCGGAGATGCGAGGGAGGTCGGAGCTTGTAAAAACTCATGAATGAGTCTCTCTGTTTATAGTGATAACAGAACTGAGCTTCTGCTGATCGCCCTATATTGTGATAGCGTATAGTAGATAAATGTCTAATTGGATTGTATGTAAGTCCGAATGAGACAGTAGTATGGGCACTGTGGATAGATTTTCATTATGATATAGATTCTTGCTTTTCTATAAGGTGAAGAAGGTAGGCTTTTGTCCCTTGCCTTCAACTGACAAAGCGGGGTTACAGTAGGAGTATCGTGAGATAAGGATTAGTTCGCGTGTTTTTGGACGTGATATGAGTAATGTCTTGATGATAAGGTGTATTTAAATAAACTCTCTCCCTTCCCTCAATAGATAAAATTCTATTTTGTCTCTCTTTAGCGCTATATATAGGCCCGCCGCGCTGTTCATGAGATCTTGGGATATAATTTGGTGAAATTGATAATAATCACATAATAATAATAATAATAATAATTTAATAATAATAATAATAATAATAAATAATAATAATAATAATAAATAAATAAATAAAATAAATAATATAATAATAAATACATATTAATACATATTAATAGAATTCATTACACAACAACTACATCATTAACACAATATATATATATTTATATATATATATATAAAATTATTAATATATTATGATGATATATATATATATATATATAATATATATAACTATATATATATTACATATATATAATATATATATAGAAAAGGGCGCTCATATTGTGGTCAATGTCATTAGGTGTGGTCGTGTTCGTGTCTCGTTGAATCAGTTTTAATCTAACGGCAGTGGTAATTCTGAGGATTTTCGCGCGTTTTGTAAGTGGGGGTGTTATGGTAATTACAGTGACCATTTATAACGGGTGGGTTTCATAATACACCAACAATGTTGACAACATGCACCAATAGTGTAATAAAACACAGCACAGTGAAATACACCAATGGTGTATTCCCGTACTATGGTAATTACAGTGGCCATTTTATATATATATATATATATGCCCTAAGGAATATAAATGTTTTTCTAATGGTAGTGACCTTGTGGGTCTAGTGGTATAAAGTAGCTCTTCCAAATGAGAGGTCAATAGTCGAGTTGCGCCCCAGTAAAGGTGGTATTGACTCTTTATACTTCAGTAGGTTAAGAAAGTAACTATGAACAGATATTACATTTATAACAAAGTTATTAATAGTACTAAAAAAAAATTTTTTCCCAATTATCATCAACCCCCTAATTTTAGTTTACCCTTATTCCTAAATCATATCAAATCAAGTACAATTCTAATTTTTGCAGTATAAATGATAGTAAAATGAATAAATTATGTAAAGGATAGTAATCTTCCGTGTAATTAGTGGTGGTCAATCCTGACCATTCTTATTCAAGCTTGTGGGTACTCAAATCTTCCAATCATTATTCCCATGGACGAGTGTACGACCATAATTATAATTGTGTGGACTATAAATAAATATACACTTTTAATATATTAATGGTACATTATTTGTATATTGAAAGTAAATTATTTTAAAATATATTATTTAAATAATAAATGTATATTATTCTGTATACTTAATATTCTCACACAAAAAGATACTATCAAATAATATATATTCATTATATAAATAATGTGCATTTTTCAATATTTAAAAATGTTTTATTTTTATTCATAGTCCACATAAAATTTTTTGCCCAAATTTCTTAGAAATTTATTGTGTGTCATATTGGCCCATTTTTTATATAATCTTTTTTTATTGTGATAAAATTAAAAATGCTATAATGAATGCATTATTAAGGTTTTATTTTGTCTTTGGGCGTACAATTTATCAGGTGGGCGTCCACTTTCGATTTGGCGTCGGTGGTCAACAGTGTTTATTCGGGTTCTTTCGTAGCTGAGTGACGAAGAGATTTTTGATGTTTATATTTCTCAAAACGGTTTGGGATTAATGGGTGAATGAGAATATGATTCTCAAAGTAGACCCATTTAAGTTGGAAAATGAAGGAAATAGTGGACTTCTGTCCCACATTCGGTTTTGCGAAAAAAGATTTGCCCCCTTATATCAAGAGCTCATTTGAGTTGTAGAATATGTATAGCATAGAGCGTTCTCTCGCGTGCCAAGGGGGGGTGGCAATCAAAATCCAACTTAGAGGAGATCCGAAAATGCGTTGATTCAAGGCCTTGTCTTCGGCCGTGCGCTGGCACTGCGGGCAACGGATGTCGTCAAGAAATTGTGTATCATTTCCATGCTGATATAAGTCATTGGTTCGGCCGAAACCGAAACCGATAGGACCTACTCTCGTGCTCACAAAGGCCACGGAGAAGAGAGTGTGGTGCACCAAGAGCACAACTCTTCGTGCATTTGTGACCACTAGAGGTGTACTCTTGGGTGTGCACCAACACGCACGGAGAACATGTGACCTCGTTTGCTGGTCCTTATGCTCTCGTCGCTGCAGCCTGAAAACCCCATTCAATACTATCTTAGGCCGGCGTGACTGCTTACAGTTTTACACAATGCGTTTTAATACCAATTTAAGGTCGATGTTAATGCCTAGCCACCTCCACATCTATCTAAAGAGGGGGGTAGAGCAGTAGCATTTTACACAGTACAGAAACGAAAGGAATTCAGTTGTTTTCAGGCTTCTTCAAAACTCTGCTTCTACTCTCTATCTTTACCAACTTAAAAAAGTGCTTCACTGGCCCCTTTGCTTCTTGTTTCCGGGTTCTTTGTTTAGTGCTTAAACAAAAATCGTAGCAGTTTTATCCTGATAAACCTAGGCTTACAACGCTCTAGCCACTTGTGGGCAGTAGCAAAACTTAGGTTTTAAGGGAAAAAAGAACTTTGTTGTTCGAACTCGGCTAACCTATATCAAACACTCCACATTTTCACTTCCCAGTTTCTGTTTTTTTTTTTCCCTTATAATAATAATTTTTCTGGGCTATATTATTATTTTAGGATTCTGATACTACGCAACATTAATTTCTCCCTTGTGATTAAAGAAAAGTAGTAAATTGTTATACTTTGTGGACCATTGCTATTTTAAGTTTTAATTTTAAAAAAATATAAAACAAAGAAAATAGAGCTTTAATAAGAAACTGATGAATTTTAAATAATAGTCTAATACATTGTGGTTTGCAAGACGTTCTTATGTACTATTGGCACAAAGTGGCGTCTCTCGAATAGAAGGTCATTGGGTCAAGCCAAAATAAAATAAATAAAAAAAAATTTGGTATGGAAAATTAGAACTTGAACGTACGGTTCCGGACGTTCGGAAACCGGACAAGTCCGGTCTAGGGAGTTATTTTTTAAAAAATTGAACTTCGTTTTTTCGAAAATGGCACGCCGACTGACGGGCCAGTTGGGGCGTGCGCAAAGACATAAAACAAAACAACAATATATATTAAATTAAAAAAAAAAATCAACGGTTTGGAATCGGCGGGTTTAACCGGAACCGGCGGTTCTTAAGCGGAGTCTTAATCATAACGTTCCGATTTTAGGTTTGGCTCTTGAGAAATTCGGAATCGGGACCTCGGTCATATTGGTGCAATAGAGTCAGTAGTGCTAAGTTATTTACATTTGGTCGCCCCTCAATCACCGACGGTCGCCTTATATGAAGTATTACTACCTAAAAATGATTGTATTAATTTATAAAAATGACTATATATAAAAAAAAACGATTTATCAGAATTCACCTGTACAATATGGATCGGGTTTCGTAAAATTTCAATTTGCGGCCTAGTTGCTGACTTACAGTCACTTAACTAATCGAAGAAATGTGATCACGACAAATGGCTATACCGTGCCACCAGGGCTTAGGGGTTGCTGCAAAACCTGACACACTCGGATGAACCCGCCCGATCCGCAGATCGCGAATATAGGACGGTGAGATATATGGGAAACTCGACATCGTGGGTGACTATCCCTATCCGATTACTAACTCCGCCGTTGTTAGTGATACTTTGGTAGGAGTTAGGATTTGGCCCTCCGAATGCCGTTCCGAATATCGAATGGTTAATATATGTGTCATGAATTTAAGGATAATTTTGTATACGCTTTTCTTATGTTGATTTAGTCCTAGGTAGTTATATTTTATCTCCTAGAATTGAGCTCAAAGCTGTTACTGACATCCACCCCTTCTATGTATCTTATGGTTTCATCAATAACTGAGTACAAGAACTGTCCAGTAGTCTATGCTTAATATGTATCAAAGCCTAACTCCTGCAGGAGAATTTTTTTCTCTTCTTTCTCTTTCGTTTTTTTCCTCATTCATCCTATGGGCGCTCCAGACTACCACTATTATCCTAACTATCCGTCCCGACCAACGTTTTCCCCCATTCGCCTGAAACTGATGCAATTTTCCACGTTTGGGCAACGACAGTACGATCAACTCATATCGGGCCTAGGCTTATTGGGCGCTACGGCTTGAGTGGGCATGTCAAAGAACGGCCGCGAGTTTAGGCTTGGATAATCGCAACAACATATTTGAACCCGGGGAAACATGACAAGTGTGTGCGGCAGGACCAAATTACTCCAGGTCTTGGCCGCCCTCTTCCTCGGCAGCTGCATTGACACAATTTCAACCAGTCATATCCACGTGCCCCAACCACAGCTGGGTATGCATGCGTCTCGCCTCTCCTCTGCTATGCCGCTCACAATCAGGAAGGATAATATCTTTTAAAGCAAAGCTAGCAAGAATCCGAGGACGGTTCGGCCGATTGATTTCTAGACATTCCTCCTAAGAGTATGAAATCCAGCTTGCCAGATGACCCTCGATTAGCCCAGCATCCAGTGGGCGGATCGATGATCTGTCGGTACATGCACTCACCCAATTAGTGGGACGACATTCAATCCCATCGTGATGGCGCAATCAGTATAACGTCAAACTGTTTTCACCTATGCTGAGCTACAAACCATCCTCAATGATATGAGACAAACGCCTGACATTCCACTGAACAACCCTCATATTTTAGCCGTACAGCGTACATGCTACAACAACGGCAGACATCTAGAGACTCGTCATCAAAATAGCGTCAGTGTCCTGCGCACTCACGTGACCAAACTGCCGCTTCGACTTCCAGAACGTTCGTGGGTCGTAGTCACGGTATAACCAATCCAACAATCGTCAAGGTAGATTCTGTAACTTTTGTGAGTACCCTGTTCATGACACTAAATTTGTAGAAAGCTGGCTCAATTCCTCGTGACAACAATGTCAATCCAATGACACCACCAATTCACGTAATTTTCAACCGGTCGCCAACTCGGTTACCTCGCCACCGGTAACTCTCCCCTAGTGGATGTTTGACAGCGGTGCCTTCTCATCACACGGCATCCAACACATCGTGTCTTGCAAGGATTTATAGATTATGGAGGGGTCCTGGATGGATAACCTTGGGTGATGGTAAGACCCTAACTATTACTCATACTGGACAATCATCCCTTCCTACATCAACTCGTTCCCTAAGACCTAAATTTGTTATATTTCTATAGTTCTTATTGTCTTATTTTTTTTCAAAACTATGCAAATCTATAAAGTGTCTATTGAATTCTTTCCTACCTGTAGGTTTTGGTGATTTGATCTTCTACGGGCGTTTCTACGGGGGAGAGAACGTCATGATGTTACTATTTTCTTCTCAAATAAATGTTACGTTGCCATTCCTCAGTCTCCTGGCGATCATAGTTTTCCTTCCAATAGAACTCTTCAGAAATTAATAACTTGTTACAAGTTAGGAATAAAGCTTTTGCTGTTAAATTATAATTTTTCCTCTTGTACAGTAAATAAGAGTCATTAAATTATCTTTCTCATTCCATGACTAGTTCCAAACCTTTTACAATTGCTATTAACAGATGTCTGGAGTGCTTCAGAAAAGTATATTGATGGTTATCTTTATTATGATATTTGTGGATCTTTACAAAATTACATTTGTTATATTCTCTAAAAGAAATCGAAAGTGTCAGTAATATTTCCACAATTCAAACGTCTCGTTGAAAAAATTTCTTTGGTCATAATGTTGTGTCTTTTTTTCTGATAACGGAGGTGAATTTATCAAATTGATACCTTTTTTTTTATATTTATATTTTTTTATCTCACCTCCACCACACACTCCTGAACACAACGTAACGGCTGAATTTTGGTGCTTTTTCCGTATTCCTTCCAAAGGTTGTGTTACCTTTTTATTAATCGCCTGTCCTCACGCAATCCTGGAAATCTCTATATTGCCAATTATTATAAACGCTATGTCTCTTCCCTAGTTTATATTCACGATCTTAATTTTACCAATCTTGATACATGCATTTTTGGTTCAACATCTTGGTTTTTGAGTCTACGTATAAATGTTGGATCACTTCTCGCCTATAATGTTTTTCTTCAAATTTACTTGTTATATTTTCCATTATTTCTTCGAAGTACAGTTCCAGTCACCTCAATCCTCTCATATATTTACCTTCACCTCCTACAAATCCTGATCCCATACATCTCAGAAAATCCTAATCCCATACTCAAAATGCTTATCCTGTTCCCTCTGCCACGTTACAGTGATTCATCAGTCAATCCATGCAAACCTCCTCATGTCAAGCCTTCCATGATCTTCTACCAGCCAGTATGGTCAACGTCACTAATCCTTCTTCATCGGTGCACAGACTAATTCCCAGCACAGACACTTGTACATCCCAATCGACGTCAGACAATCAGCTCCCAGCCAGCGACACAAGCTTGCTCCCATCGCGCATCGACCGTCCCAGTCTAGGTATACAGAGTCTTCATTTGACCCTATGTCTCGGTTCGCAACACGGACACAGATCACGCACCCTTCCTCCATTCTGCTCTCCGAACTCCCGTAGGGTAGAGCCCCATCGTTCTACACGTGTCCGTACATGAACCCAAAATACTACGGAGATAAGTATTTCAACCAGACTACCCTACATCCCTACCGCAACCCTGAACCCAAAAACATCACTCAGCTCTAAAGACCCTCTGTTATGGGCGTACTGCAATGGATGAGAATAGCGCGCGCGACGAAACAAACGATGGTCTTTAGTTGGGTCACGAAAAGATGGTCAATCGTACAATAGGTGCAAGTGGGGGTATATCGCATCAAACGAAAGTCGGATGAAACGTTAGATCGATATAAGGCACGCCTAGTTGCAAAAGATTTTTACAAGAGTCTGGACGTGACTATTTTGAAACTTTTAGTCCCGTCATGAAGCCTGTAACCATTCGAGTTATTCTGACTATTGCTTTGAGTTCGCAGGTGGAAAATTCGCAATTAGATGTCCAAAAACGCCTTCCTACACGGAACTTTGTAGAAGATGTCTATATGGAACAGTCGCCGGGTACCGTGATGCCTAGTTTCCTAACTCGGTTTGCAAACTTCGTAAGGCGGTTGTACAGTCTAAAACAGGAACTGCGCACGTGTCGTTGGTATATGGAGTTGTCGAATTTTTTGGTTTCGACAGGCTTTGCACGCTCTAGAACATATACTTCATTATTTGTGTACATTGCTAATGGTGTGATCGCATATTCATGGTTTATGTCGATGACATTATTCTCACCGGAAATAATGCAGGTTTTTCTGGAGATTTGTAATGATGTTGGCTAACAGATTTTTTATTAAAGATTTGGTCTACTTCACTATTTCTTAGGTATTGAAGTGATTCATACGACTCTTGTTGTGTTTTATCACAAGGGCATATTACTTGCCTGACATCCTCTCTAATCAAAATGGACGGGTGCTGTGCAAAATCTATGTCTACTCCTATGGCGGCTGAATGTGTATCATGTGACGAGTCTAGCTTGGTGGGGTAGCACAGTCCATGCATGCACCAACTTCAGAACACTGGCAAAGTGCGAAGCGTGTTCTTCAGATATTTGAAAGGTACCATTCATCATGTTTAATGTTGAAATTTGATGTTCCCTTGCGCTTGGTGGCCTTCTCTGATTCCACTGGGGTAACTTAACGAGACAAAGGCGGTCTACGACCCGATTTATGTTGTCTATCTTGGGTGGTAAATGTTATCTCTTGGAAGTCTGCATCCGCATGAAAACGGAAAGTATGTTCTAAGGTGTTTCCATGGAAGCAGAATACCGGGCATTGGTGCATGCTGCCGCTGAACTATGTATTGGATTCAAAATCTATTTTGCGTGAATCACCGGGCGTGCACTTTGCTCGAACCGCCATCTCTGTGTTGAAAATTCTTAGCGCAATGTATGTGTATAAGAATCCGGGTTTTCCATTCAAGAATGAAGCATCTTGCTTTAGACTATTTCTTTGTCCGTGATATGGTAGCTGAAGGGAGTCTATTGGTTCGTCATGTCCCTGCTTATGATCAAGTGGCAGATGTGTTAATATGCCTTTAGGACGGGCACTATTGGCAGATGTGTTAACTAAGCCTTTGGGATGGGCACTATTTCAGCGTTTTAGGTCCAAGATTGGTATAACTGATGGTTCCTCCATCTTGCGGGGGCGTATTAAGGGATAATATTTGTATACCTTTTCTTATGTTGATTTAGTCTAGGTAACTCTCAAAGTTATATTTTATCTCCTAGAATTAGTCTAGAGCTGTTACTGACATCCCCTATTTATACCTTGTATTCTTATGTGTTTCATTAATAACTTAATACAAGAATTTTCCAATGATATTTAATAGTGTATACATTATATGTTCCATACGGTGTCGCGCGCGCGCGTATATATATATATATATATATAAGTTATGAAGGATTGGAGTCATATCTGATTCATCATCTTCACATTCTTCTATCATTTTTGAAATAGGATCATTTTCTTGATCAACACCAGGTGCAGAATGAGTTCACTCATTCACTCAACATGGTTGTTGCTTTATTTTAACTGGATAGATTTCCCTCTATTTTACCTATAAACATGATAAAATTCAAAAGAAAAACAAAAATAAAGAAATAACATGAATATAATAGAAGATAAAAATAAACAGTTATTACCAAATCAGTGTCAGTATGCAGAGGGCCAATATCTTTAACAGATATGTACTACGACGACATGTTATTTTCGATCAGATTTTTTGTTTTTGATTTGTGTATTTGCAGGTGGTTCGAGCTGGATAGATGGAGAATTTGGGAGTGAAAATTGCTATCATGGGAGGTTTATATAGATGCTGATAATAGTGTCTTTCAAAATTGAAGACTTTCTTGGAATTATGAAGGCTGCACAAAACGGTTCAACATCCAAGATTACATTAATTATATATCTGTTCGAATACATTGTAATTGAATCAGATCAGGTGGATATGTATATTCAAATGCAAAATGTGGGCGGCAAAGCCACATAGGAAACTGTAAACCAATGTGAAAACAACAATTTTGAACTGATGCATATATTCTCTTAAAACGGCGTAGTTTTGTGTGGGCGGGAAAGTGTTTTATGCCTAAACTTACTGCTTTATTATAATGATAGATTTACACTCCCTTTCCAGTTCTGTAATTCTATATCTTATTTAGTTCTTTTCTTTTGGCTATGATTATGCTTCCATCTTTGTCTGAATCAAAGGATTTTGGGTTGGTATGTTGCTTTGAGTTTTGGGTTTTGTTCCAAAACTCAAGTAGTAATTTGCCTCCAATTCTACCTTGATATGAAACTTAGCAATCTGAGCCACATGCCCACATCCCACATGTTAAAATGTTACTCTGGCAGTATTTAATACAACATATATTAACCTTGTGCTATTTCACCATTTTGCATTTCTTAAGAGGAAGATGAGGAATTATAGTTTACATTTGCTGAATTGGAGTGTTGGAAGCCAATTTCTTATTGAATATTTGAATGATTGCTTAATTATCAATTTGTGCTATTTCACCATTTTGCATTTATTAACCGGAAGATGAGGAATTATAGTTTACATGTGCTGAATTGGAGTACTGAAAACCAATTTCTTATTGAATATTTGAATGATTGCTTAATTATTAATTTATGTTATTTCCCCATTTTACATTTCTTAACAGGAAGATGTGGAATTATAGTTTACATGTGCTGAATTGGAGTGCTGAAAGCCAATTGCTTTTTTAATATTTGAATGTGTGAATCTGTTAATTAATAGTGTTATTTGTGATTATGTCATTTTTGTGTAAATTTCTGTAACTTAATTAGCTAATTTAGTATTTATGTAAATTTTTGTAACATAATTAGCTTAGGTTATTAATTTTTTGCATTTTTTTAATTGTTTTTTCAAATCAAATTTAATCTGAAATCCGATTTTATCCGTCCGAATCAGAAATGTAAAATATCTTGATAGTTATGTAGTTTAAAATTTACGGATAAGATAAAATCCGAACGGATGGACAGATGAAAATCCAATCCGTCCGAACTCGTCCGATGCACAGCCCTAACCAGTGCGCACAATGTATTGTGCGCCCTAGCCAAAACGACGCCGTTTTTGACCATGTTTTTGTTAGAAATAATGTTTCCCGTTTCTACTGTTAAATTCAAAAAAAAAAAAAAAAAAAATTGTTTTGAATGTACATAAACTCATAATAGAATACACATAATTTAACATAATACACATAAACTCATAACATAATACACATAATCTAACATCTTATTTTATCTAAACTATAATAAAGCAAAATGGTCTGACAATAATTTTTGGCTCCAATTCCCGCCTACGCAAAACTACACCGTTTTGATTTATGGGAAAAGCAAACTCATTAATGACGTTGATATTTAAGTGTTCTGAAATTTGAAATGTCCCTTACATATCAGAACACACTTAATAATAAGATATTCAATACATGGAGAATTACAAATTGAATTTTTTGATCAGATATGAAACCAACTCTGATGGAAGTTGAGCTATGCGATGAAACAGTAACTTTGCATTGAGAGGGAAAGTTGATTACAGAGGATGATGAATGATCTAACTGCTTCACTAGGCAGTTTAGGAGAGCTAATATACAAGTACTGAAACAAGGCGACAAAAGGCCATTATAACAGATAGGGATGGATAAAGACAATTGAGCCATTCTTGATTTCATTTTTTTGTTATCTAATATCCCCCCCCCCCCGGTAAGCTGGGGCATACAAGTCTTGTATCCCTAGCTTAGACACAAACTGCCGAAATGGAGGGATGGCAAGAGGTTTAGTAAATCCATCTGCTATCTGGTTTGCAGATAAAATTGGCAGCAGCTTCATGACCCCTTGATTCAATATCTCTCGAACAACATGACAATCGATGTCTATATGCTTGGTGCGCTCGTGGAACACGTGGTTCTCGGCCAATGGCAACCGCGGATTTTACTATCACAAAACAATGTGGCTGGTTTGTGAAGAGTGATACCCAGATCATGCAGGAGATAAGCTAGCCATTGTGCTTCACAAGCTGTGGCTGCCAAGGCTCTATATTCGGCCTCAGATGAAGATCTTGAAACTGTTAGCTGCTTCTTAGCTCTCCATGAAAATCAGTGCTTTCTCCAGAAAGACCACAATATCCAGTAATGGATCTTCGTGTTTCGTTGCATGCTGCCCAGTCCGAATTGGAGAAGTCTTTTAAATTGAGTTGAGTATTGGCTGGATAGAACAATCCTTGCCCTGGGGAGCTTTTAATGTATCGCAACACTCGGTGTGCGTCCAATAAATGATTCTCTGTAGGGGAATCAACATATTGGCTTAATTGTTGAACAGAATAAGCAATATCAGGACGAGTGGCCGTGAGGTAAAGCATTCGACCGACCAATCTTCTGTAGCCAACTAGGGTCAGCTAATGGAGTTCCATCACCATGTGAGAGCTTTGATCCTTGAGCCATTGGGAGTGCTTGCCGGCTTGCAATCTAAGAACCCTGCATCTTCCAGAATGTCCAGCGCATACTTACGCTGGCAGAGGTTTAAATCCATCATTTGTTCTGCAAGCTTCAATACCCAAAAAATAACCAAGGGGTCCTAGATCTTTGATTTTAAATTTGATTTCCAGGAATTGCTTGACTGAATTGATGGCTGATAAGCTGGCACGGGCCACAATTATATCATCAACATATATTAATAGAGCAACAAAATCATCATGATCTTAATAACCTGCAAACTTGATTTGGCTTTTCACTTTGAAATCCAGGTGGTAGAACCATGTATACCTCTTCATTAAGATCACCATGTAAGAACGCGTTGTTAACGTCCATTTGATGTATATTCCAAGCCTTAGAAACTGCCACTGCTATGAAGGTGCGGATGGTGGTCAGCCTAGCCACTGGTGAAAACGTCTCGACGTAATCCACACCAAACTGTTGGGTGTAGCCTTTCGCTACTAATCTGGCTTTATGCCTCTCTATTGTGCCATCCGCATTAAGTTTAGTCTTGAAAATCCATTTACATCCAATCGGTGTCTTTCCCTTGAGGCAATTTGTCAGCTCCCATGTGTGTTGTTTTGGAGGGCTATGAATATTCCTCATTCATGGCCTTTTTCCAGGCAGTCATGAATGACTACTTGACCATAAGTTATTGGCTCTTTCACAGAAGAGACTGCCAAGCAGAATATCTTGTGCGAAGATGAAAGATTGGCATAGGATATCACCTTGGACATGGAGTGTGGTGATGTCTTGGTAGCCACTGTTGCATCACAATAGTAGTCATGCAATTTTGTTGGAAAATTTCGTGGTCTACTGGATCTACTGGATCAGGAGAAGATATTAGTTCTGGTACCTCACTAGCTTCAATCATTGGCTTCATGTAGTAGAGGTTCATTGCAGATGTATGGGGGGCTGCCATGAGGACTGCTGTCTACATTCGTGTTGCTTCCTGAATTGTGTGATGGACTCAAGCTGCTGCTGTTAGGAGTGTTTGAACTGGACTCAAGAGGCATCTCATGATTGATATGACAATCTGGGAGCATGAATTCTGCAGTATCATCAATGGATACATTTGGCAAAGATGGCTTGAATACTTGCTTGCTTTCTGTCATCTCACTCTGCTCAGCTAAGGGAAAGTAATTTCACAGAAGATGACGTCCTAGATATAAACGTTGAGTTGCCTGCATGTCGTGCACCAAATAACATTTGACATGTGCAGGTATACCAACAAAGACACATCGTCTGCTGCGTGAAGCCATCTTGTGTCTCGAATTAGGCAATGTGGCTGCATAACATAAGCATCCAAATATCTTGATGTTCTCAAGGGTAGGTTTTCTCCATAGAGTTTTTGATAGGGGCTAATCCAATCAGTCACTGAAGAAGGAAGCCGGTTGATGATGAACGCAGCATACATTACACATAATCCCCAGAATTCAAGAGGTAATTTTGCTTGAAATCGAAGAGGTCTTGCCACACTCATGATATGTTGGTGTTTGCGTTCGACCACCGCGTTTTGTTGGGTTGTATGGACGCATGACTTTTGATAAATGATGCATGTTCAGCAAAGAAATCCACCAATGAACTCCATTCCGTTATCATGCGCAGAGTTTTAATATCTAGGCCATGGTGAGTATGTATCTGCTTGTGAAAATTTTTCAACTTTTCTCGGGTCTCAGACTTGTTTCTCATGAGATGAATCCAAGTGTATCTTGAATAGTCGTCCACGATCGTTAAGAAATATCTCCCCTCCCATAGATTTCACTGGAAACGGGCCCCAAATATTAACGTGAATTAGATCGAAAATGGCTTTTGATGATGTGCTGCTCAAGGGAAATGGGAGGCGTTTTTGTTTAGCATAGTGGCATACATCACATGGATCCATTTTTGACTGAGAGTTGGGAATATCACGAAGCAGATGAATTTTATTAAAGGGGAAATGCCCTAAACGTTTGTGCCACAACTCAATGGTAGCCATAGCACTGTTACATTGCACAATAGAGTTGCTATGTAAGCTGATTTTTGGTTGTTGAAGCAGCAGATATAAGCCTCTTTCCTCTTTAGCAAAACCAGTTGTTCTCCCATGGCTCTGAATCAGGCACTGTCCAGAATCAAATATTAAAGTGTGAGAGGAATCTTTGATGAGCTTGCTTACTGAGACTATATTGAACTTAAACTGTGGGATCTGCAGAGCATTTCGTAGCCAAAGTTCCTTTCCCAGTTTGATATCTCACATATGTTGTACTACAATTGTTTCTCCATTAGGTAGATTTACCCTTGCTCCTTCATTTCGTAGCCAAAGTTCCTTTCCCAGTTTGATATCTCACATATGTTGTACTACAATTGTTTCTCCATTAGGTAGATTTACCCTTGCTCCTTCAACAACATGACAAACATTAAAGAATTCTCGAGAGCAAACTATATGATCAGTTGCTCCCGAATCAAGGATCCAAGTTGTTGAGTCAAGATTAACAAAATTGATAGCATGAGAAACAATATGAGACTTGCCTGCATTTTGTGCCTCTGGTTTGTCGAATTTTGGGACCAACGAAACAGCAGCACTCATTGGCAGTTGATTATGCCCCATCTGTGTTTGTAGAAGTGATATCAGCTTCTGTATTTGCTCAGAACCAATGTTATTCTCAGGATTGGAGCAGGCAGTATCAAGATTGGAATAGGCAGTAGGGGCGGCCATGGCAGTAGCCCGGCACCCATCCCGGTGGGTAGCCGTGCTTTTTGTAACATTTCTCGACGATGTACTTTGCACTCTTGTTTCCACCGGAATTCATGTTTCTTTTGCCATAGTACTGATTGACTGCTGCAATAACCTCTTCTGTTGCTTTCTGACTGCTCTAGATGGAGTTGGCATGGCTGGTTTCTACGTTCAAACTGTTGATATTGAGTTGCCTTTCAAACTTCTCTGCCATCACATACATTTGTGAATTTAGGGCAGAGGATCTAGAACCAAAACATTGGACTTCAAAGGATTATAATCATCATTTAATCCCTGCAAGAAACGAATTATTTGATCTATTTCGCGATCCTTGCGAACTTCATCGATTAGAGCACCTGAGCACAAGCAATGAGGATTGCATTTGCAGATTGGGAGTGGCCTCATCTCGTTCATCTCCTCCCACAGAGATCTACACTTCGTGTAGTACGCATTGATCGACAAGTTTCCTTGTCTCAATCCATAAATTTCGCACTGCAAAATCGATATGCGATGAGGATCGCGCTGCGAGAACCTCCTCTTCAGATCGTTCCATGGCTCTGATACCATGATGGAAGTTGAGCTATGCGATGAAACAGTAACTTTGCATTGGAGAGGAAAGTTGATTACAGAGGATGATGAATGATCTAACTGCTTCACTAGGCATTTAGGAGAGCTAATATACAAGTACTGAAACAGGCGCCAAAGGCCGTTATAAACAGATAGGATGAATAAAGATAATTGAGCCCCTTGATTTCATTTTGTGTTATCTAATAAACTCCATCCTTCGCCAACGGTACACTTGTGTTCTATTTATGGACAAAATGGAGATGAAACCAAAGAAGAAGCTGAGTGATTTTTTTATCAGAAGATTATGAGAAGATGAACCGTTTTCAGCATATATTGAAGGGTTAGGGTTTAGGTGGTGGGTTGTGCTTGGGTCTAACAATCAAATGGGCTTGGAAAAGAAATTGGGTTAACTCTCATTTGTTTATTAAAAAAAAAAAAAAAAAAAAAAGGTTGGACTTATTTTTAAAAAAATGGGTTGTTCTTAAAATGTTTTGGCCAAGTATATTGTAATGCGCTATTTTTTAAATTTGGTGTGTGTGTGTTAAAGCAGTCGTTATAGTATAGACCGCGGTGCATGTGCACCGCGGAAAAAACGGGCGTCGTTCTTTTAGTAAAGAAACGGACCGCCCGTTGAGTTAACGGAGTCCGCCTTGGTTTGGTGTATTAATAACAGCCAAGTGACACTATAGTTATATTCTAAACCGACATTGCAGTTATATCAAAATGATTATTGTAGTTATAGTAAATGAAACTGCAGTGTATAAAATGAAAATGAATAACATTTCACATATTTGAGTGTATATTGTACAATGAAACTGTAATTATATCAAAATGATCATGTATTTGTGTTTTAATTGAACCTTAGTGTATATAAATAAAGAATTTAAATTAAATTTACATATTTGAGTCTAGTAGAATAATTAAATATCGGGAATGAAACTATAGTTATATCGAAATGTAACTGTAGTTGTGTTGAACTGAAACTGCAGTGTATACAAAATGACACTGAATAACAGAGTTACTTTTGCAAAAGGGTGCGAAACGGCGGAAACAAACACTGTTTATTTTAATTAAAAAAAAAAAAAAGACGCGCGGTGCATGATATAATTTGCGTGTTAAAGTGTTCTTTTAAAAATCTCGGATTGGAAAAAAAAATATTTATCCGTCAAGTAACGTTTGAAATCTTGGAAAAAAACATACATTAATATGCATACGGTTTGTTTTAGAAGAAAACATGCATTAATTAATATACATATAGTTGAAACATGCATTAATATACATATGAGCAGAGGCGATGGCTGGTTCACGAAGCTTTTGATGTGGTTAAAGGTTTCATAATCTGGATTTTATTCAACTTGAAAGTGACGCATGAAAAGTTATCCATGACAGACAGAGTACATTCTATGATCTACTTATTTTGATCTTATTATGCAAGACATTAGAGACATAGCTAGAGAGTTTTGTAACCTCAGCCTTTTGTTTGTTAAACGATTGCCGCAATAGGGTTCGCCCATTTAATCTTGTTAGCTAGGAGGCCTTAAGTATGATCGTGTTGACTGCTTTCGTCCTTTTTTCCGTTTGTTGTTCATGTTTTGGAGCTAGACATCCCTTTAGTCTAAGTATTTTCGTTTCTTCTAAAAAAAAAAAAAAAAATATTTCTTATCAACAGAAAGGAAAAATTAAATCATTATAATTATGGAAAAACACAAATATTTATATTTTAAAATGGAATTTTTCAAATAAAAGTTACTTATCAGGTTTCAAATATAAAGTTACTCTTATCAGGTTTCAAATAAAAAGTTACTTCATTATCGATCATATAGCAGCTCTTCCCATGTACTCCATTGTGCTTGATTTTGGTTTTTATTTGCCTATTTCAGTGTGCGACAGTGGAAAAGCCAACCATTGTTGCCGCCAATTCGAACTGAAGGGGAGAAATCAGGACAAAAGCCATGGAAGTAAGGAGGAGGGCGTTGAGCCGGTGAAGAAACCAAGCTAAGGAAATAACCATTTTATCCCCCTACACTAACGCCTAAACTAACTCAAGTTTAACGGAAGGACGAATGTTGAAACAATCTGAAGTCAGGGTCTTTTTCGTCCAAATTAAAAGACGAGGATCAATTTTGGAAAATTACAATAGTCGGCGGACCATTGCTGGAATTAACTCGACCATATTTTGTATAGTGTAAAATAATTACATTCAGTACAAAAATAATGTATATTCAATACAAAAATAATACATTATATTCAGGAGATATACATTTTATTTATACTGAGTGTACATTATATTGTATAATGTACATACAGTACAAAAATAATGTACATTTACGTATATTAAAAATGTACTTTTTATTATGATTCACATAACATTGCGTGGAACATGGTCCATACAAATATTTGCCACGACTGAGTATCACCAATCACCGGCAAATTATGCCCTGGACCGTGTCCACATATGCATTGTGGACATGGGTCCAAAACGACGTCATTTTAAGAAAAATGCGTCATTCCAGTTTTAAAAAAATTAATTTTGTCTCGCCGTTAACGGCGTATTCGTTTGTGCCATTTATTGATTATGAATGTACAGTTGATGGCATTAAATGTACAGTTATGACATTATGAATGTAAGTTATAAAATTATAACACAAAATTATGACATTACTAACTTGCAATTATGAACAATATAGTGATAAAATTATGAAACATAGAGCCTCTAAAATTGTGGAACATGAGCTCGAAAATTATGATTTTACGTTATTGAATTATGAATGTACGATTACGGAATTAATGAATGTACAGTTATGCATTATGAATATACAGTTATGGAATTATGAACACAGAGCTCTGACATTATGAACTTACAATATGAACATATAGTGATAAAATTATAAACATAAGAGCTCTAAAATTGTGAACATAGAGCTTCGAAAATTATGAAGTTACAGTTATTGAATTATGAATGTACAGAATGTACAGTGGGATGAATGTACAGTTTATGAATAATCATGAACTACATTATGTACATAAATGATGATACACTATAATAATAAATTATAACATATATATAACGAATGAAAAAAAAACAAAACGAAAAAAAAAAAAAAAAAACAAAAACAGCTACCGTGTCCAGCATGCATGCTGGCCACGATCCAGAGCATAACGACTGCCATTCACCACCCATTCAATAAAACAAGTCAGCCCATAATTGGGCTGCGTTTGAGTTTTTCAAAGTGGGCCACATAATTGCGCTTTGTATAGCCCATCAAAGTATGGTTCAAGTGAAATCCAACTTATATATGGGTAGAATGATTAAATAAATGTTATGTGTTTAACCTATTAAAGTAAACCCTAAACCAAACAAATGAGGGTCACGGCCGGATTTGGGTCGTTATATTATGCACCGCGGCACTGTCAAACGACGTCGTTTTATTTAAGTATAGAAACGTTCCGCCGTTAGAGTTAACGGAGTCCGCTTGTTTGGTGATTAAACACCCAACTGACACTACAGTATATCTAAACGACACTGCGGTTATATCAAAATGATACTGTAGTTATAGTGAAATGAAACTGCGTGTAATTAAATGAAACTGAATAACATTTCACATATTTGAGTGTATAATTGTACAATGAAGCTGTAATTATATCAAAATGATCATGTAGTTGTGTTTTAATGAAACTATAGTGTATATAAAATAAAATTAAATAACATTTTCACATATTTGAGTCTTTAAATATCGAATGAAACTATAGTTATATCGAAATGAAACTGTAGTTTTTGTTGAATTGAAACTGCAGTGTATATAAAATGACACTGAATAACAGAGTTACTTTTTGCAAAAGGGTGCGAAACGCAGAAACAAACACTGTTATTTCATTTTAAAAAAAAGAACACGCGGTGCATAATATAAATTTGCCGCCGATTTTGGTCCGTGCATAGATGCCTAAGGGAGTACGGCAGAAAGAGCGAATTTGTAGAAGGTCAATATATTATTTTTGATAATTGTTTAATATCTTTTACAGGGTGTTTGATTGGGTGATTTTAAATTCTCTCGTCTTCAGACTTAATCCCCTCCTAATTCAAATTAGCCATTTAAATTCCGTTAGTTTTGGTTGGAGGGGAATTGCAATTCCATTGCACCCATGTGCCCAAATCTAAACATTCTCCCCCCCTCTAGTTAAAAGATTTATATTTAGAAACATATGCAATTGTCCCCAATTAAATTCATAGATGATAGAATTAAAATTGATCCCACACTTTGTCTACCTACGCATTTAAGGGTGTATTTCTTGAAACCTTTATAGTGATGGACCAAAAAAGAACCAGATATCCTCGCTGAGGCGGGTACAAAAATTCATATTATTACATCCGCCGCTTTCCTTTTTTTTTTAGTACATATAATAAAATAAAATGATCACAACAACCTATGATTCATGAGTCGAGCATTTTCTGCACACTGTTTTTGCAAAATAAGTTTAAGCACTTTACTGGTGTAATTCGAGTTCATTTATATACTATCGCCTTTCATTCTCCTACACAACACAACTTTTTGTCAATTACCACATATCTCGATAGAAATATGATTAATATGAGAAGTTATCCTCATATTTACATGATTTAATTTTACCTGCAGCATCAAATACTAAGTGAAACATGTTGGGATAAGTATTATGAGTGGGCGGGTACGATGGAGCCTTGTACTTTACGTTGTATAGTTCAAATATACCACGAATGGCAGAATTACCATAGATCATTCTATTTCCCAACATTATAATTACCCTTTAGCTACAACGAAGAAATTATACTCGTAAATGAAGTTCACATATTTACTATCATCGCGTCATCATTTGAAATTTCTAATTCTAGTTGTCTCAAAAACTTCTAGTTTTTTTTTTATTATTACTCGTGAGATCATTTCACATCTCTAAATAACTCATCCCAGTAGTACCATATTTTAATTGTATTTATATCGCTCCCAAATTACGCATCCACTATGAAGATGCAAAAGTGATCTCTTGGTGTGTGCGTCAGTGTAATTTATACAATACACTTTTCTACGTCAGCAGTTCTTTTTAATTAGCACACAAAATAGCAGTTGATCTTGCTTGGTGCGTGAGAGGCCGGTCCCCTTTTCTCGCGGCGCATAAAGCGAAGATTGTACGTCTAGTCAGCGTATTTTGCAGATGTCCTGTCAAATATAATGACCCTAACTGCTCGCCACGTTGACCCCTTATGTGAGGGTCTTACTAGTTTAAATTAAGATGAAAGGGAGCCACAAATATATTAGATTAAAAGCCTCTCTCGGTAAGAGTCATAATGGTTGTACTCCCTGATATATCAGTGTGAGATGTACTGAACCATTTGGACTGTTTATTGCTTGACTATGATACAGACATTCGTAGTAGTGCCCACTTTTAAAACTCAAACTCATCCAATAAATGTGGATGTCATTCGTGCATTTTACTTGATGTCACGGCTTCGATTGTTTTGAAATGCCAGTCTTATCTCTATCTGTTCCATCAGCATTCTTGACACTTACACTGTTTTTTTTGTTGTGGCTAGCCAAAATCGGTTTTTAAGAGGGTGTTCTAACTAGTACCGATGCTCAGATCAAAATTTGTTCATCTTCGTTTTTGTAACACAATATATACGAGTCATTCGATACACTGTCAATGGCCTGGAGAACGGATTCAGTTGTTCCTCATATCATAGAAGATAACACTCTGGATGATTGTCAGACAAAGATTACATAGGAAGGTTTCTATGCTCGGCGCGAATACATTCATAATTCAAAACTTAACTATAATGTCAATTCTAGTCACAATTTAGATCTCTAGTTGGTCTAAGATGGCGCTTGGTTTGATTGTATATATGTTCATATTAATTCATTGAATGTACAGATGGCCAATGAGCTTGCCTCAGGTAGGGTATACGTACTGACATCTTACTCATAGATTACACATATTTCTGGAACTATCTTACGCTCATAGCTCTAATTAGTGAGATAAACTGTACATCATGGTGATGATAATTTCTAGTCAGTAACCTATCGCGCCATGGGACTAACATCTATACTTAAACATACCTAATCCGTATACGCCGATTTCCAAGCTACCGTGTTTCAATATAACTCCTATGCTCAAGCGGCGACTTATGAATTCACTCTTTAATAGCGGGACATAGATGATGCCACTCATGACGCATCAAATTTAGTAATGTTCGGTGACTTTTTATAGTACGAGACTTACAACTATTTTCATATATCGTTTCTTTTGCGAGATCCATTACTTCTAGAGTCAATTTCGTTAACATATATCCATCTGTACTGACAGGCGAAGAAGTATCTTACCCACCCAGCATAATCACCCGCTCTGCATAAACAAGTTCATTTACGATATGCGGGAGTATACGCGCTGCATGTGTCGTAAGGCGCGAACACCAGACAGGTATTTTTGTGGAGATCTGGAATTATAGTCACTCTGAATCAATAACAAAGTTCCGACGCTCTTGGTTGGGTAGCACAGTATTTCGCTCTAGATCATGTACACGGTGCACCAGTGTCTATATCGATTGCCGAGTGTGTGCAATAGCTATACGGAGGTAATATCCGGACCTAGCAAATATCACACGGTGCTAGCTCTGTTACTACTCCACCTTTTCTATGAACCCAAATCACCAAAATTAAAGTACAAGAATAAGTTAACAATGGTATTAAGGATAAAAACAGGTAAACTCACAATTCCTAAATACAAACATACTACAAGACAATTCAACCGAGCCACTCAAATGGGTGATCACTGTTACATAGTCTATTCAAATCAGGTAACTGAAAACTAGAGTCATGCATGCTACTACT
>VALG01014960.1:0-11845 GCA_009835305.1 Ipomoea purpurea | reverse complement strand
GAATAATAGAGTTTAGGATATATTAGTCGACATGAGCTCAAAAATAAAAAAATTGAAGAATCAGGCACATATGGGTATCACAATTATGGAAGACGGTTATTTAAAAGTTGCGTCTGTAAGTGAGTAACTAATAATAATCGGTATTAAAAACCGTCGTTTATTAAGTTAGATTAATAGAGACGATATTAAACGCTATCTTAAGGATGAGTATATAATAGAAGCGTTAGTAACGCCTCTAGTATGAGTAATATATAATGAAGGCGGTCTATTTAAAAACAGCGTCATAAGGACGTTGGTACAAATAGGAAGCGTATGTACAACGAGTGTCTATAGTGCGTATATATATAGAAGCGTTAATAATACACGCCGTCTTAAGTGAAATAGCTATATAATGAAGGCGGGTTATTTAATAAACCGCCGTCTTGAATTTATGACGTGTTATAATACGAGGCGTTATTAAAACGCCGTCTTTTTAAGGCGTAGATGTTTAGAGGGTTCTAAAAAACCACGGTTATTAAGTGACTTGCATATAATGAACGCGTATACAAAAAAAACAAAAAAACCGTGTTATATTCGTATATAACAACTATTTAAAGGTGGTTTTTTTATAAAAAAAATTACCGTTAGTAAGTGGCGTAGGTTATCTTGAGGTCCAACCAAAACCAGCTACACACTATGGAAGAGAATCAAGAAAACATGATTCAAGTTGAAGCAACACAAAGTCAAGATGAGTGCCTCTCGTATTTAGACTACACTTAACGATAGTTCAACCAAGGGTGAAGATGTAGAGGATGTGCCACAAAGATGTGAAGAAGGGTACAAGCGCAGTGGATAACTAAAAGAGGTTGATCTCGGAACTCCTAAAAATCCTCGGGGTTCTCATTAGTTCACACCTTTCTAATGAGATGAATAAATATATGTCCATTCTGAATTAATATATTGATGATTCGCATGACATACAAGAATGCCAAGGTTGACCCAAGGTAGTCGTGCACCGCTTGGCAGTGAAAAAGGGGTGGGGGCCGGTTAAGCAAGCTCAATGGCATTCGCCGAGCTCATTCCCATCTATCGAAGTATGAAGTCAACAAAGCTTATAGAGGCTGGTTTCATTCGCGAAGTAAATACCAACTTGGATATCCGCATTGTGCTTGTGCGCAAGAAGAATGCAGATCCGCGTGTGCGTAGACTTCCGAGATCTTAACGTGCATTGCCCGAAGGATGACTTCCTACTCCCTATCACAGAGTTAATGATAGATGTCGTAACGGACACGAGATCAAATCATTCATGGATGGCTCATCCGTTACAACAAATCCGCATGGCGCCAGAAGATGAGGAGTTTACAGCGTTCGCGCCAAAAGGTATCTACTGCTACAAGTGATGCCCTTTGTTTGAAAAATGCAGTGCTACATACCAAAGGGCTATGCAGACTATATTTGACGGCATGCTGCATAAAATGGTGGAATGTTACGTACATGACCTGGTTGTGAAGTCGAAACTCTGCACAGATCACATGATCCATCTAAGACAAGTCTTTGATCGCTTGCGGAAATTTCAACCAAAGAACCCCCTGAAGTGTGCTTTCGGGTTGCTGCTGGAAAATTCTTTGGGTTTACTATGAATATATGAGTTCTACTACAAACTCCCAAAATTGTACTCCCTCTTTTATCCCTGAGGTGGCAAACCAGGATTGGTTATTTTCAAATGTGGGTCAAAAAAATGTCTACATCAATAACATGTGAGAGGGTAAAATTGACAGTATAAAATGGGAGTACCACTACAAGAAAATCGCGATTCGGGACGGAAAAATTCCGTCGTGATAACGCGAAATTCCGTCATAATCACGTTTTGCGATGGAATTTTTCATTTTTGCGACGGAATCCATTCCGTAGTCTCAAGGCTTAGTTTCATTTCGTGACAGAAATAATCCGTCGCGAGTGATGGCGACGGAAAATCGTGACGGAATTGTTCGTCGTGAAGTAGGCGAAGAAAGTCATTCATCGCGAGTCCGTCGTGATTTTGGCACGAAATGTTTTTTTGTCGACATTGCGTGAAAAAATATTCTTCGCAAACTCATATTCCGTTGTATTTCTGTCTTGAAATATAACAACGAAATAATTATTGTCGTAAATCCGCCGCTAACATTTCCGTTGCAAATTTTATTCCGTCATAAAATTTCATCGTAATTATGTTAAATTAATATTTCATCGCAATTATGTTAAATTATTATTTTAATATTTTTGTAATTATTATTATTTTGTTAAATTCTAATATTTGTATTAAAATGTTATGTGCAACTAAAATAGAATATAATTTGTTGTAGATGAAGTACCGTCTTTCTCACTCTCAAGAGCATTTAATCTTTGCTGCATAAGAACCATAGAAGCCTTTAAATTCTTAATCTCATCTTGGACTTTGCAGAATTAGCATTCTCTGATGGCTACGAGGTTGATTCTATATTGTTCGATGTGTTAGCATTTATTGGACTACGAATGAACGTACCATATGAGCCAAGTCCATAAACTCTTCTTTTTTTATCATGTCCGCCAACTGCATCATAGTACAATTGATCTCATCTACTTCTTCTCCCATTTTGTGTTAATACATCACGTTGCAATGCAATTTGTTCATGCAAAAATTAAAAAATTAGTATAATTTTTATAAAAATTCACATATATTCAATGAAAATCAAGATAAATAAACTTGCATAGATTTGTTTATCTTTTTCAACTATAAATGTTTGGCATCATGTTTTTAGGTATGTGTATGCTTGAATAATTCAAAATATGATGGACGGCGACCAAATTGCTTTTCTGAAAAATTAGTTAAAATAGAAACAAAATAAAATAAAAATTAAAACAAATAAGATTATAATATATAATAAAAATATTTCAAACATCAACTCAATAAACAGAATATAATATAATCACACCGTTTTTATCACAATAGTGTCAATAAAAGTTTCTACCAACATAAAAATACATAATTATTATTTTAAAATGAAACGAATTTAGAAAAAATATTCAACAGAGTTTCCTTTTGTTTTGATTATGGAATGTCTTTGGTTATTTTGACAACAGGTTTATGGTGTCAAAATTTGTTTGTCATTACAAAAGGTTTATACCTACAAGACTAGCTTGCACCCATACATGTCAAATTCAACCATGAAACATTATTGAAAGAATTAAATTCAGAGAAGTTTTCATGGCACATGTACAGTCTAAGGACCTTTCCCAGTTTGAAAGGTAAACCTATCATGTAATGAGAAAGAGCTTATTTGTAAGATTTTTTTCATGAGTTTTTTTGTTTACTTACTCTATTTGATTGGTAAGTTTCTTTTATTTCCTTTTTGGTTTATTATAATAGAGATGTGATTGGTCGTGTTGTTATTATAATAGAGATTGAATAGATGTAATTGATCGTATTGTTAAAATACATTCTCAAAGTTTTAAAAAACTTTGATCATTAAGTTTGCACTTTGTTCATGCTCTGTTTGTTGCATGAAACACTTTGGAGAACATTTGGTGGCTATTTTTGAAAAATAATTGTGGCTGTGAGCTTACTTAACACAATGTAGCTCACATAGGAACTGTGAGCTGAAAAATTGATTTTTTTGTTTCACATATGAATGCATAAACTTGTGTTCTATTTCTAATTTACTATAAAGTATGCATTATAGTAAACTGTACATAAGTCTTTTTTATATTGCTTTGTAGTATTTTGATTTTTTTGCAAGTATCGATCAATCTATGTCAGAGAATTTTCTGAACAATGAAAGAAGGTTGAAGTTTATCCTTATCCTATAAAGAGAAGCAAACTGTCTAGAATGAAGACACAAGATGTACCAAATAACCGTGAACTGTGAACTTTGTAGTTTAAGGTCATCTAGACTATGTAAGTCCTATGGAAATATTGAAAAGTGTTAAGTGTGTAGATTGTACCAGATTGGTGGATGTCCATACTTAAAATCAAATGAAATTGAGTACATTTTGGTCTAAGTATGAATTTGACTTACATAGCATTTTGTGGTACTATGAAAGAAGGCTGAAGTTTATCCTTATCCTATAAAGTAAAGGAGACTGCCTAGAATGAAGACCACAAGATGTACCAATTCAAATAATTGTGAACTGTGAACTTTGTAGTTTAAGGACATCTAGACTATGTAAGTCCTATGGAAATGATTCCAAGTGTTTAGTGTGTAGATTGTACCAGATTGGAGGATCTCCATACTTCAAATCAAGATGAAATTGAGCACATTGTGGTCTAAGTATGAATATGACTTACATAGCATTTTGTGGTACATAAACTTATTGATTAAGTAATAACATTAGTACATTACTACTTAATACACACAGAGAACTACACACTAACTCTAAGCAATTCACTGATAATACTAGCAAAAAACAAAATGAATAACTTAGTCACAGAAAAGTGCACACTAACTCACATAATCAAACAGGAAAGTACACACTAACTCTTAATCTTTTTTCAATATTAGTAAAAGATATCTACAATTTAGGATTTTATAGGGATGTTATTGTTAAATACATGCATATCATAAATAAAATAATATACTTTTAGTATTCAAATAATATATTTTCTAAAAATGTACTTTATATATACAAATAATATACTTTTAATATATTAAAAATATGTCTTTTATTTATGATCCACACAACTATGTGAATCATGGTCCATGTAATAATGATTGCCAATGGCAAATTATTATATGGACCATGGTCCATACAATGTTATGTGAACCATAAAAAAGTACATTTTTAATATATTAAATGTACATTATACAATATAATGTAAACTCAAAACAAAAATAATGTACATTTTCTGAATACAATGTACATTATTTTTGTAATTAAATGTACATTATTTTTGTACTGAATGTACATTATTTTATAATAGACAAAATATGATCCACACAACTTGTATGGACCATGATCCATAAAATAATGATTGCATCCCAATCTCGAATTCACAAAGTCGAGTCTGAAGCTGACGTGAGGAGAGATAGAGTTTTTAGAAATATAGGATTATAGATTTTTAGGAATTTAGGAATTAAGATTTTAGGAATTTAGTTATTAGACATTTTAGGAACTTAGTTATTTTAGGAATTTTTTAGGTGTAAATTAAATAAAAATTTAGGATTTTAGTATATTAAATAGGATTTTAACTTTTAAAATACTATATATATACATATATATATATAATCATACTATATGTATATATGTTATATACCTTAGTTTTATTTAACCATATACTACGTGATATAGTAGCTCAAACAGGAATTTGAAGACAGAATAAAATAGTAATATAGTATAATTTTAAATATAGAATAAAAATAATATTTTTGATTAATCAAAATGAGTATTTTAAACTTCTGAGTAAAAGAATCGTAAAGATTAATATTATGGTAGATAGTTATAATCGATAATATAAATGATGTCCTAATAATTTTTATATTAAAATAAATTGAATTTATAATTCAATATTTATTATTTTATAAACTGTAAAACTTAACTTAATTTTTGTTAAAGTGAAATTTATCCCCTCTGAAGTAGGTGTTTTTTATACAAAGTACAATTTTAATTGCCTCATTAATTACCTAGAAACATGATCGTTCCAATCAAAGTAGGGGTTCAATGATAATTGTTTGGTTTCATTAAATACAATCATCTAATATAGCATTTGTACATTTCTACAACAAAGATAACAACAACAACAACAACAACAACAACAACAACAACAAAACAACAATATAATAATAATAATAATAATAATAAGGGAAGGGAAATGGGAGGGAAAAGGGGGGGGGTTGGAAAAATGTGTGGGGAGAAGGGAAAGTGAAAATACCAGTGGAAGGGGAAATGGAGGAAATGACAAAAATGTAAGGCTACGCACATAGGTTTTCATCCTTTGAGTCATTCTCAAATTACCATATGGGCCTAGAATTCGTGTTTATATATCTTCTCAAAAGATATTTGGGTGCCTAAAATAAACTTTACTTAAAATATTATTTTAGTGACCAAAAGAAAGACCGTCGTAAGTTTCGTCGTCAACTTCAAACGTCAAATCCACCGTTGCTCCAAACATCGCAAGAGAATTAATTCTCGTTGCTTATTCGATCGCCATAGTGTGACAGACATATAGGGCATCGTTTTTTCTGTCGCCAATGTGTCAACATAATTGCGACAGAATTGATTTCGTCGTCTCATTCTGTAGAAAACGTAAACTTTACTTCAAAATTTATATATTTTGCGACAGAAAAATTCCTGTCGCAAATTTCGTCTTCAATCCCTTGGTGTGGGAATATTTTCCACTTTGCTCCAAATATTGCAAAGGAATTTATTCTCCTCACTGATTTTGTAGCAAAACTGCGACGGAACCATCGATCGTTGCCTTTTCCGTCGCTATTATGGTAACAGAACTTAATTTTGTCGCAAAATCTGTCACCAAAGTGTAGGCGCCAAAATTTCCCTGGTTTTATTCTCACTTTGCGCCAAAAATCACTACGGAATTGCATTCTGTCACCATTTTCGACGTAAAATCACGACGGAACACGTTTTGTCACAAAAACCATCACAAATTGACAACAGATTATGTTCCGTCGCGATGTTTCCATTGCAATTCATGATTTTTCTTGTAGTGTTGGTGGTAAATATTATTGAGCTTTGCTCACGAGATCGGTGGTAATATTGTGACTTTACAGTACCCTCGTGTACTATGAGATCGGTGGTAATACGGTTCTGATTGGTGGTAAAGATTGGTGGGGGACGACGGTCCCAGGCAGAATAAGGTTGGACTTAGAAGTACATGGTGGAACTAGGAGGTAAAGGTTGGAACTAGTTATAAGGTAGGGGTAGCCATAAGGTTGGAACCGGCATAAGGTTGGAACTTGAAACATGAAATTGTCATTATGTGATTGTGTGATTCCCTTGCTTATGAGTATGTGTTGATGAACTCTACCTTTTGAATGGTAGGTTGCATCTAGAGTTATGTTGTACCTTGTTGTTGTGGTTTGTTGTCTTGTTGAGGTTGATGATCCTCGGTCTTTGTTGGGAGTGCGATGAGTCTTTGATGTTGATCTTCTTCTAGCTTTGAAATGACTATATATTGTATTCTCAGTTCCAAATGGCTTTGATTATATCTATCTATACTATGCTATTTAACGCGTATTGATGGGTTACCAGCATTATTCGCTGACCGGGTGTTATACCCATGTTTTACAGGTTTTGCTTAGTCTGGAGTGCGCGCTAGATGAGGAATCTAGATAGTGTAGCTCCTGTGGTTAGATGTGTTGCTTTTGTTGGCATGTGTGCCTAGACTAGTAGCCTGTGTGCCTAGACTTATGTTATGTTTAATGATTGTGATAGATTTAGCCTGTGCACCCTTGGTTTATGGGTGTGAAATAACGCCTTCTCGGTTTTTAATAACTTCCGCTTTATGATTGTTTTGATGATTAATTGTTTATCTTTGAATTTAAGTTTTTAAAATGTTGGTAAAATCGGGGGGTGTTACAATCATATACTCAGTAAGCAATCTCATGATATCATATACTCAATAAGCAATCTCATACTATCATATACTCAATAAGCAATCTCATGCTATCATATAATGAATGAAAGACAATATAATGCAATAAGATGAACATGATGCTTTAGTATAAGTATAGATAGATATAAATATACACTCTTTCTTTGGTGACAATGATCGCTTGTCCAACGGAGGTTTCTTAGAGTCACAATATAATGACTCACTTTTCCCTTCTTTCTTTAGAGTTTCATTGACTCGCTTTCTTTCTTTCTTTAGAGTCACAGTGACTCGCTTTTTCTCTTTACTTTTACTCGTGAGCGAGGTAGGCTTCACCATAATGTGAACGGACCTATCTGGGCTCAGCATCTAGCCGGCCTAATAGTCATCTCGCTCACAAAACCACTCTCTTGGTTCTTTTCTCAAACTCTGTGGAATCAGGTATCGTACTTGTTAGTGTGCACACCCCCTGACCAGGATTCCAAGCCCGGCGGGTAGTATCCTACCTAATAACTCGGGAATATCGACCTTGTTACTTCACATCGGATTGCAATGTCCGTTTCTTTCTTTACTTTCTCTTTTCTTCCAAAAGGACATAGTCCGGGCCTCCAAAACCCTCGGATTACTCACACTAGATACATATAGATATAACTTATGCATTTCAATCTCATGCAACAACTTTTACTTATGCAAACTTATGCAAATATCTTCTCAACAACTTCTCCTTTTCTTACAAGTTGGAAATCAAATATCATGCAACTAGATAATGATTTTCCAAAATAAATATAGATTTTGAAAGAATACTTAGGCTTACTTAGAGCCACTTATGGACTTTTAATCATGATATGCTAACTTGCTCTTTAACTATAAGAAATATCTCAATTTCTCTTTGCAATACGTCAAGCAAATATTATGCTACTTCATGGCTCATCAAGTTTAATATTTAGCAAAACTTCTTTACAAAATAGTTAGAAATATTGATCATGCTCTTTAAAGGATCAAAATGAATAACATCTTTAATACTTCACTTTACTGGGCAATTAGATTCATGATCTGTAACACCAGAAACATTTCATATTCTTGGCAAAATTTCTCAAATACTCACAATGATGCTTAAGCATTGCTACTCAAGCAAACTTTGGCAAAAATGATCATAACTTCTTAATCTAACAATCAATTAATTGTCATGCTTCTCAAGAAAAATACCAAGACTAAAGTACTTTCAACATTTCCATTCTCTGCAAAAAATTCACCGAGACAACTTTTATGGCCATGGAATCAATCACGAATTCCTAGCTGTAAATTATCCATTTCTAACTCCAAAATCATGAAATCAATTTCTAGCTCGTGCGTCGTAGGGTCCTGAGTGCTGAGCCACAAGGGCCCGCGAGTCCCGTTCCGAAACGACACGTAGCTGAACACAAGGGTCGCGCCACTGACAACTTTGGGCCTGGTGGGGCTTGTGGGCGGGGGGGCTTGAGGATTCCCCGCCGCCTGGATCCCGCCAACGGCAGCCTAGGGCCACGCTCTAGCCCTGACGCATGCCTAATGGGCTGTTCCTCCCACGGGGTCTTGCCACACGCTCGTGCCATAAGGCCGTTGGCTGCTCCCGTGAGCTCCATTTCTGGTGCACCACTATCTGGGCCCACCAAATGGGTTCCTTCTCACCAACTGCAATGCTTTCAAGAAATCTAACGCTTCCCAAATAATCCTCCACCAATACATCATAGATCAACAATAGATCACTTAATAGTTCAAACACATCCAATAATCTAGCATCGTTTCAAACTAACTCCCATTCTAACATTTAATTTTGACCTTCACGAGTCTAAGAAGAGGTGGGAGTCCTGGGTTATACCTTTGATTGCTTCGCTTCTCTTGTTGGGAAATTCCTCCTCTTCCAAAGTCAGCTACAACCCCCCGTTCCACCACCTATAATCTCCAAACGAACCGATACAACAAGGCCTTAAGGAGCTAAGTTCTCAGAGATGGAGGCCTAAGTTCCCAAACATTAAAAATTGATAAATGCAAATACTTACAAATTATGTTCAAATTTATATGTTGGCCAATTGCCTTTAAAATAATAAATTTTAGTCATCGTATTTTAAAAAATATAGACGTGAACAAATTGTATGTTTGTTTATTAATAAATGTAAATAATTTTTGATCTAATTTATACTTTATTTTTAGCAATAAATAATAAAATATCTACATAGTGAATCTAGTAGTCACCGTATATTATTTGGTGCAATGTGCGTGCCTATATATATTACAACAATATTTCGATCAAAGCACTCTTCTCTCCATGATTTTTGCCTACCAATTATATGGCAGCAAAATTGCACATGTATCATGAAATATTGGCAGTGGTATGTAGCAGTTCTCTTATATTTATATATAACTATATATAGTATATATAATATATAATAGTATATAATTATATATATATCTAGGATACCAAAGAAAACTCAGAGTTTGTCAAACCTCTCTTCCTGATTCCAGAGTGAGGGCCCAGTAAACATATATAATTGTTGTATACATTATTCTCAAGGCCATGCCAGGAGAGAGCGAATTATTGAAAGACTGGCCTGGAAAGTAAGCTTCAATTCCCATTTGCTTTCGGTCCTATTCAAATTCAATGCCTTTTGTTCAGCCGTCCCTTTCATACAACCATGCATGTGCCAGAACGAAACATCATTAATCCACACCAAAACTAACATTATTGGGCGTTTCCTTAGTTATTACTATATTAATGAGAGCAAAAGAGAGTTAGTCCTATAATGAGTAGAAAAAATAATCTTTAAATTTTTTAATTAAATGAATGGCTCAAATTGATCTGATTTTAATTTTACTATACTATACTAATGAGAGCCAAATAGAGTTAGCCCTATAATGAGTAAAAAAAAAAATAACGGTCAAAATTTTAATTAAATAAATGGTTCAGATTGATCATATTTTAATTTTTCCTTGAGATTTTCTTATTTATACTTAATTATATAATTATCCGTTAATTTTCAAAAAAAAAAAATATAATTATCCGTTAACTTCCCCGTTAAATATTATCTTTTCAATTAATTTCTATTAGTTCATCGTTAACTTACTCATTGATTCCAATCTGAAAGGTCTTAGGTTCAAACTCCATCCCAATCAAAGTAGGCATAATGCCGGAAAAAGAAACAAGATAGCGAAACCCTAGCAAAACCCTAGGAGAGGAAGCAAAACCCTAAAAACCTAGAGAGTGAATAATAATAATCAAAAAAAGTTGTGTTCAATTACTTTACTTTTATGAATATTATTTCTCTTATTTAATTTATTGATAATGAATAATTTTTTTTGAATAAAGACATTGTAAGACACATAATTCTAAATTAAAAAGAAATGCATACATATTATTTTTTGTTGTAGCTACTAAATTATTATTTAATTTAATAAGAGTAAAAATACAGTACTAATTATGCTAACTTTGATTGAGATTAGGTTCGGAACCTAACACTTTCTTATTGAATAAATGAGTAATATTTAATGATGAACTAACAGAAATTAAGAAAAAAAGATAATATTTAAGAGAAAAGTTAACGGTCATTTCATTAAGGAAAAATTAAAATAGGATCAATCTGAGCATTCATTATTTGATTAAAAATCTGTGATTGTTATTTTTTGTACCCATTATAGTCCTAACTCTCCCGGGCTCTTAATAGTAAAGTAGATACATGTGCTTCAGAGGGTAGACATGCAACATAATCTTTGCTTCATTTTGCCTATTTCTCTGTATGAATGAACATATGCATGCAATGCCTTAATTTTTCCTCACATACAGTACAGTGCATCTTCTTTCCTTGTCTATATAGTATTGCCCTTGTTGAAATATACAGAGGGAAAACATATCCATTCGAGCTAGCTACGTACTGCTCAAATAGAATTCTTATGACTTACACCCTAATTAAATCAAATAAACCAGCTTTCTTTGATTTTACAAGAAATATTAAAAAACCAGACAAAACCCATGCATAAATCTGCAGGTGCAAAATGCTGCTGCTGATAGCTAAGGCAGCACGTACGGGGGGGCATGAAAGGACTCATCACACGCATTATCGAGCAATCATATATGTGTTAAGAGTTGGGAAGGAATGTGCCAATATATCCGAATCCAGCTATGAAGAAGGCGATCGATTGCATGAGAGAGGTAAAGGAAATAGTGGTTTTTCCCAAATGCAACATCATAGCATCCGCAGATGAAGAGATAGGCACCAGTTGCCAGCTCTAGAACATGAACCCTGTTGAAAATAGAGATTCAATAATATAATA
>VALG01014958.1:0-16371 GCA_009835305.1 Ipomoea purpurea | reverse complement strand
CTCCATAAGTGGATTCCCGGAACACCGGGAAACGGCCAAAAAATGGAGGCCCCTAACCTTATCTGGAGGATCAACCAAGTATGGTTGTCACGGCATGGAGGCGCTCGTTCACATCGACGTCGACAGGACTTCTAAGAGGTATGGGTAGACTGGGGAAGCGTGGTCCCGTCCCTTGCCGTATTTGAGAAGCTAAAGTTGGACACGCGAACTGACTACGGTCGGTGTCCCTTGTACGGGGTTTAACGGAGGCTTCTTTCTACCCGAGGGAGAAACTTTACGGCTTCCGGGTGGAGATCGGCAACACCTCCCCAAAGTCGTCAAGACAAGGGGCTGGGAAATTATGTGTGGGTCACCTTCCATTGTGTTTCCACAATTTCATCTTATGCCGCCCCGCCCAGCATGAAAGTTGGTGGGATAATCAATGCCCACTTTGCATGAAAAGTTTCCACCCCGAACTGAGGATCGGTAGTGGTCGAGTGATGGTCCAAGTCTGGCCCGGGGCAGTGTTATCACCGAGCAGGGTCAATAGGCGTGACACTGGCAGTCTTTCTCGGGGTAACCGATCGTGGAAAGAGTCTCCAACGATCGGAGGAGCAGGCCGAGCTCGAGGAGATTGAGGAGTCCCTTTGGGTCGAAGACCGGCAGGAAAAATCAGATTGGCGGCCTACCCCCGGCTCAGGGTGGATTTCTCCGTCTTACGGGGTCGCTGGAATATTTTGCCATGGGCCCGAGAATGGCCCGATTCGCCGGACAAGTAATGCCACAGGGTTAACGCCGCGAATCCCGCAGCAGCGGTCGTGAAGACCAGCCACACTTCATCCTCACCGCGGTTTGTTCGCGAGAAGGTCAAGAAGATGGCGGCGATCGAGCACATCCGACCAGTCATCTACCCGAGTGGGTGAGCTAACATTGTCTTGTTCCCAAGCCACCGGCGTGGAGGATGTGCATTGATTTCACAGATCTTTGAATAAGGCCTGCCCTCTCGACCCGTATCCGTTCGAGCATCCACCAGATGTTGATGAGACAGGCTGGGCAGAATTGATGAGCTTCATGGATGCATTCAAAGGTTATCACCAGATAATGATGCACCATGAAGATGAAAGCAAAACAGCCTTCGTTACCCGCGGGTGTTTGGTTACCGAGTGGAATGATGTTCGGCCTCCCAAATGCAGGAGCGGAACTTATCAGAGGAAATGGTCCAATTTGCTTGTTAAGGTTTTCTATGCACGATAGGAAAGCTTCAATCCGACGGCATGGTGGGTCAGGAGTCGACGACCGAACACAATCAGAATCTCACAGAGTGTTCCAGGGGGATACATGGAGAAGACATTGCGACCTGAACCAACAAGTGCATTTGCAGTTTCAACCAGGAATTTTCTTGCTAAATGATGACAAGAGAGATCAGGGCCCAAACCGGCCAAAGTTCCAGGCGATACTGTGACATGGAACCCCCTTTAACCGTTCGGGAAGGCCAAGCCAATCTGCCGATCGTTTGGCAGGGCTCAGCCGTTCCTTTCCAGTTAGAAGCGCGCTTTTACCTTTCTTTCAAGGGTATTTGCATTAAGTTATGGATTCGTTTCTTGGCAATGAAGTGGCTGGAGCGCCGGATGAGCTAAAGGATATTTGATGTCACAATAGTGCTCTCGAAGCCCAGAAGCTCGAGGAGACGGGTTAGACCGGTATATATCCGATCTGCAGAAAGCGCCATTTTATTGCCAACCGATCTTGGAAGGGGTTCAACGGACCGGCCTCGTACATATGTAAAACCGCCACGCGCTACCCTCGAACCGAACTACCGTAAACCACCTCCCGAAAGACATTAAGAGGAAAAGGATTCGTCTGTAATGGCTACTCTTCTACAATTGATAATCGCGACAATGATTGGGTCTGGGGCTCCCTAATTTAACTAAGGGTCGAAACCACACACCCCTTCGCGTCCCAATGGAACGACCGATTTCAGCACGCTACAGGGCCTCGTGTTGCTTTCCGCCACCGCCTTTCTCCCTCTGGTCGGCCTAGTCACATGGGCGAATGGTGGCCGTATGCCATAGGGAGATACCGGGACACGAGGACCCGGCGATCAAGGCAGCCTTTGGGCGATTTCATTGGTCGAAATGGGGCACCGCCGGGTACCGATCCCCCGAGGTCGCGACCCGAACGAATGGTAGGACCATTGGTTCTGATGGGTCAACAGTAAAAACAAAGGAGAAGGGCGAGGCGAAGTCCGTCAGTAAGGTCACCGCACGCCCGACGCGGGGGTTCAACCGCGCTCTATCTTTTCACCCCTACCACGTACCAGTTTCATCCGACTTTACATAAAATAGACAACCAAAAAAACCCCCCAACCAAACACAACATCCAAGCTGTAACTGACCCGCCTATTGTCCAAAGAGCTTCTTGCAAAATCAAGTAGCTCCGGGGGCACCTGGGGGCTGAAGTAGTCTAAAGGCCTCAACGGACTATCCTCACGCGGCTGTCGCGTCGGGCAGCCGTCCCTACCGATCGATTAATACGACAGGTGAAATGCAGGGGACGCGGATCTAGGCAGCCAAGTAACAGGAACCCCTTGAAACTTGCACCTAGGACGGATAGCTGCTCTCTTCCAGGTGGATAACTATACGTTCGTACCATACTCCCCAGACTGAGACAATGCCAGTTGCTGATATTCTTTTACCCTAGGTCCTCAGAGGCCCAGATCTGCCCCCGCGGAAAGCAACTCTGTCGAAGACTCCAGCTCCCGGGTCATTCTTGCGCCCGATTCCCAAAGGGACACGCATCACCGGTTTGCCGGGGTCCAAATCCTTAATACCAAAACGGCAGAAAATCAACTTGGCGGCGGATTTCACGGATTGTGGAGGAATTTTTCTCGAGCACGGTCGGCTCCCCAGACGGACCCCCCAGGGTGCTCGGAAAAGGCCAAACTTAGGCCCGAGTTCCAGTTTTGGAAAGGACGTCTGTATAGACGGTCGTATGGAGGCCCTCTTGATGCGTATGCTTGACGTTCTCTAATGAGGCCGCCTTGTCATGAAGGAATTCTCCGGCATCAGTTCGTCGCCACCAAGGAGGCCGATCACTAGCCGTCGGATATGGTGAATCGGATATTACTGGCCGTTTATCCAGCTTGACTGTGAAAAGCTTGCTCGGGATTACGAGACGTGCCAGTTGTTTGCACGGATGCCCGGACAACCGGCCACTTTCTATCAACCGGTCACGACCGCAATCCCTTTTGCTATGTGGGGGGTGGATATCTTGGGGTCCTTTCCCCAACTAGCCGGACGAAAAAGTTTGTCATTGTCGCCATCGATTATTTTCCAAATGGATCGAGGCCGAGCCGCTAGCAACGATCACATCTCAGCAATGTGCTCGATTTTTATGGCGCAATGTGGTTTCCTGCTTCGGCGTGCCGTACATCTCATCAGCGACAATGGCCGCCCATTTGTAAGCCAATACTTTCCATAATTTCTTAGCCACGATCGGGACGACCCATGTCCGATCGTCGGTGGCTTACCCGCAGGGAAACGGACAAATGGAGAACGCTAATCGGACTATTCTGGAAGGTTTGAAGTAGAAGCTGCACTCGGCAGGTCGTAGTTGGGCCGATGAGTTGCCTTATGTTTTGTGGACTAATCGACGACCCAAGAGAAGCTACTCAGGAAACGCCGTTCGCCCTTGTCTATGGAGCAGAAGCCCGGCTCCCGATCGAGGCTTGGATCCCGACTGCTCGAGAGCGTACATTCAATGCTGAGGAGAAAGAACACTCGATGGTCGTGGATCTCGATGGAGTCGAGTGAAGAGGGGAGTTAGCCGCTCGGCGTATGGCCGAGTATCGAAGCGAGTGAAGAGCTCTAAAGATCTTTGGCCAATCCTCTCGTTATTTCCAGGTTGGCGATTATGTTCTTCAACGACGAGAGGCCAGTCAACCGCTCGAGGGAGGGAAAGCTCGCCAAAATTGGGAAGGGTCGTACATCATCAGCGCAGTAGTGCGGCCGGGAAACATACCGACTGGAGACGACGACGGTCGGGTAATCGAAGGTACTTGGAATTCCGAGCACTTCGTTACGTTTAGGCATTAGCCTATTTTTTGTATATATCTTGATGAAGTGGGGGCTCGACCTGCATGTCGGTCTCGTTCGTCGTACATTGTGTAAATTTGTTGTATATACGATCAGTGATTGCTCGACCGTTTGCATACGGCCGCCTGATCGGTTTTTCTTACTGTTTCTTTGGTCAGTCGATCCCGTTCGAGCGTCACCCGATCGAGACTGAACAGCAACAACTTAGGGGCTCTACGCTCCATACTACCTCTCCCTCAGTGTTACTGATAGGGGTACTTAACCAGGTTCTAATAACCTCTTAACTTGTTGCTCTAATAGCCATTAACAACTCAATCGGGCGAGTACATCGACCGGTTAATTGCGCTCCTCTTCGGCAGACATCAGGGTCACACCACCGATCGGGAAAGCCAGAGACTCACAGCATAATTCCCCGATCCGTCCAACTTCTGTCCACTCTTGCACCCACTCGTACCTCGAGCATACAAAAGTGTGGGGGCTGGGACTAAGGAAGTATTAAAGGCCTAATAACCGGGAACATCCCGAGCAGGAATGGCCATATATTCAAAAAAATTTGACAAGGCCAAGTGGTCGGGATAAATCCAAACCAATAGCGGTCGATCAAAGCATCTACGATTGGGCCGTTAGGCCATATAGTTGTGTTTTCGATTCACATGCGTACAAATTAAAGGAAAGCGTAAAAAGAAACGAAAGGCAAGACTTAAGCAAAAATTAAAATTTGTCATTAAAAAAGTGCCCGTACAATTCGGGACCGGGCTCCCGATCAAGTGTGTTTACAAAAATGGAAGGAAAAGAAGGGAACTACGGGCTTCACTTCTTTGCAGCATCGGCATCGGTCGGGGTGGCAGCATCCGTCCCGATCGTCTTCTCACCGGCGGCCCCGCTCGGACCTACGACCACAATCTCAGGGTCGTATGGGTCCAGCCCCGGGTCGGGAACAACGGTCGGAGGTGGTCAGGATTAGTTCGAGATCCTCGCCCTCGAGCGCATCCCTCATGTTCTTTTCGGTCCTCTCCCTCATATACTCTTGGCCGCATTTGTAGGCCCATTGACCGAAGGCCCAAATAAGCTCATCCGCGACCACGTTCTTGCGCATTTGCCGGACGAAGGCCATGCCGGCTCGACCTCCCGAAAGAAGTAATCGATCGCTGCGATCGGGTCGGTGCTCTTCTTGACAGCCTCTTGTCGCCGTCCTTTTCCTTCTGCACTGCCTTTAGAAGTGCAACCCGCTCGGTCTTCGCCTTCTTCAGAGCCTCCTCAGCCTTTTTGAGGTCGGTGGACAGCTCTTCCACCTCTCTTAGCCGCCGGTCGGCGACCTTCTTGAGCCGCGCGGCCTCAGTGGCCAACAGCGCTTGGCCATGAAGGGCGCCCCGATCCGCGATGCCTGCAAAGTCAACATGTTAGCCCGACTGAGGGTACTTTATCATAAAAAATGAAAAGAAGAAGAAGATCTTACCTTGGCAACTCGCGACCAAGACGTTCGGCCAGCTGGTCGTGCTCAATTTGGTCAGATCTATCTCGACCGGCGTCAGATTACCGATCCGAGACAGAACGGAAGCATCGTCCATAATAGACCCGACGCAGGGGCCAGGCTCTTCTCCTTCCTCTGCCTCTTGCTTGTGGTCGTCTCCTCGGCGTCTTCTCCACGGCTTGCCCTTTCGCTTTGTTAGTCACTCGGGTGACCAACGTATCTGAGGTATCCAGGAGCCCGCCCTCATCGGTGATGACCGTAGCAGAGCCCAACGGTCGGGCAACCGGGATGGAATCCCCCCCGAACGACCTAGCGGTCGTCTTTTTCTTCCCCAATGATATCTTCGTTCGGGAGGAGAGCTAGGAGCTGCAGCACTGAAACGTTTGGGCGCCATTTCTGCAAAAAAGGACAAGTTCATTAGTTCGGGAACAAGCTTGTCGCTCGGGAAGTTAGGATCGGGAGAATTAGTGAGGGTTCGACCTTTCTTCTTTCGTTTGCCCCGTGCAGGAGCGTCCGCCATCACCACGCCATCGGCACCGGCTTGTACTTCTCGTTCAATGTGTATACTAGATCCGGTAGCTGGGCTGCTCGAGGCTCTCCGCCGTCCGAAAGATTTTGTATTCGTGGATCTCGCTCGAGATCCTGATCACCGCTTCCCGAAGAGTTGGAGTCTCGACCGGAATGACTTGTTTCCGGAAACGCGCGCTCCACACTCTGTCAACCGGGAGAATCCAAGGGTTATACTTGACCGAGAAGATTCTCCTCTTCTGTCCTTGTTATTCCCGGGCAGTCCTGCGATCGAGCACCTCCCCTCTCGGGACTGAACCATCAGGAACCCACCTCCGTAATTACCCGAGAGCACCTTCACTTGGTAAATGTAGTTGAAGAGCTCCATTGAGCAGGTCACCTGATGCGAGCGCAGATCTAGGTGAAGCACGCTATGATCCGATGGGAGTTCGGCATATTTGGGCCGGCACGACTTGATAATAGCCTAGGAAGGCGGTCAGAATGCCGGGAACGGAATATGATCGGGGCCATCAGGGATCGTAATGCATCCCGATCCATTTGCCCCGTGACGATCGATACGTTCCGAGCCGTCGGCTGGTGTCGAATTCACCTGACCGTTTAGCCTTTCTGCGATCTTTTTTCCGCTTCTCCTTAGTCAGCTCACTCATTTGCTCGGCAACGCTGTCGCTGTTGAGGAACTCGAAGCATCATTCCGCTCGGGCGCCGGCTCGGCCATTTCTTCCTCGATCGCTCAGCTCCTCTGCCTGATCATCCTCTTGAGGGGCGGTCTCCGGGTGATCCCCTATCACCGGGTTGGTGTTTACCTAACACCCTCGGTTGGGAGACCTCGTCCACTCGGAGGTCTCCTTGCTACCCGAGCTTCTAGAACCGCTCGAACTGGACCCGATGATCCTCGAGCTAGATGACTCTTGCTGTATGGGGCTCGCTCGGGGGCTTTACCAGGTCGTTGAACGACCTCCGGAGAGTAAGACATAATGTCTATCTCCTCATCACTGGCTGTTCGACTCATGGTCGTAATCCGCAACAGATGCGTTCTGACTGTCCGAGTCTGACATCTTGACTACCTAAGGTCGGTCGGGATTAGTAAGGGGCTCGGGGAAGTTGGGTCGAGATACCTAGCCCTATGTTAACGCTAAAGCATAAAGCAAAATATAAAGATAAGGACTAGAGACTTACGGTTGAAGACACTTGAAGCTGAGAAGGCTTGAAGTTGTTGCTCGATCACTCTGCTGAACTGCTCGGGACTCTCGAGTGTACGACTGCTTCAGTAGATTGGAGAAAGTTCAAATTAATTCTCAGAGGCCTATTTATAGGAAGGCATTTGGGTGGGAACCAATAACACGCGTGACACGACCGTTCCTGATTCCGAGGTGACCGTTGCGGTCTCAGAGGCTGGCAGTCGTCGACACGTGGCGAGAGGGAATGACAGCTGTCCGATACGTTTGGCGACGGCGTTTGGCTTCTCTATCCCACCCATTTTTTCCGAACGTCAAAAAGGCACGGGCGGGGGCTCTTGGTAGGGAATACCCCGACCGACATGCCTTCGTTCTTTTCTTACTTATTTTGCAGTTACAGGTCGGGATTTCTTTAGAAAGAAACGCCGGTCGGTACACCGACGGCAGTGTCACCATCGAGCGGTAGCCTTAGGCGAGAGTGCTGGTGAGAAAGGCAGCAAAGACGATGACAGACAGGGCACCGGGAGGATGACCGTGGTACTACGTGGGAAGCATGCCGATAAGACCGGATTTGCTGTCTCAGGGCTCCGGGCTATAAATTACCCGCCGAACTGCACGAGTGTAGGAGGACTTTTGGACGACTCGATAGGTTTGTTCATCAGGAGACTCCCGACCGCAGTCAGTGGTACTCGTGCAACCAAGTAGATTGTACTTTAGGGCCTTTACTTGATTAATAAAGTCATTTACTTTGCTTTAATGGTCTAGTATTATATTAAAATCTGCAACGGTATCTTACTTTTCAATATTAAATTAATATTATTAATTATATTGATATTATATTATATTATTATTATTATTTAATTTAATAATTATTATTAATTGTTTTTTTGGAAGTGTTTAGGCGAGAAAACATAAATGAATATTTGTTTTTATAATTATCAGATATAGATATTATTAGTCCCTCTGAATGCATCTCGTAAGCCGTCTTGCCAATTATTTATCGACATGGCCTATATCCGCAGCATACAAAACGTGCTGACGCCGTTCTTACTTGAATGTTATCCAAACTTGGTAGTCCCATCCACGATAGAATCAGCTTCATCGCCTTTTAATCGTGATGGAACACTGCTCATTCGAATACCGGATTCGTAAACAGCTTTTCCATGTCCCTCCAAAATTTAAAGGGATCAGCCGGATGGAAGGTACCCAAGGTAATCTCCGTTTGGCGATGAATTCTATGTCGAGGCATATACTGAGGTAGGCCCGTGGACTTGAACCCAGAACAGAGATTGAATCCAGTGGAGTTCTTCTGGTTGGAGCCCTACTCGGAACCTGCTCGTAAATCAGATGGTGATTTTCGAAGAGACCTGTCCATCATCCAGCACGTGCGTTGTAAATCTCTCGGATGTGGAAACTGGAATAGAAACAGATTGCTCCAGAGAGACGGTAATCCCCCATCACCGGACGCCACACCGCTGCGAGGACATGCTGCATGTGTTCGAATCTATCGGTCGTCTCGTAATATCCTCTCCGACGAGGATTATTCTGGATTGCCACATCGGAACCGGTTTGCCGCCGTCGGGCCTCAAAGCCCACCGCGATCTTTCCTCGGCGATTGCCAAACCTTGCACACGCGTTCCAATGCCCGCTATATCCATACGATGGTGAATGCTGTGATCTGAATTGCTCGGGGATGAAGGTCCGTGTCGGAATTGCCAGGGATACAGAACTTAGATCGGGATGCCAGAGCCGCAAACTCGTAATCGCTCTCCTCTGTCCAATGAATTGCAGGGAATCGGTTTCTGATAAGCCAGGTTAACCCTTCCATCTAAATCGTTATAATCGCATCGACCACACAAGTTCAAATCCCCTCGTGATCGATTATGCAGTGAGAGACTAGTGACTCGCGATTGAATTAGATCCCTCAGGTAGACACCTTCTGATGCACCAATTGTCCAACGAAGTTATATAATATAAACAGCGATAGAACCGGACATACTTGGATGTGTAATTTCCATCCTGAAAAACTACCGCAGAATATAAATTACAAAAACCCTAGAACTCCTTAGAGGAGGTATCGCGGGTCCTCTCTCAACCCGATGGAGCCGAGTGATTATTTCAAAAGCCGATGGGGAAAAGATGGTCGGACGCAAAAACGACCCTCAGGACAGAAGAACGATGTTTGCGGCCGGAAGCGACTGTACACCTTCTTTACGTAAAATTCTCCTAAATTGTATTAAAATTATATTCTCATTTATTATTAGGCCGGTCTCAGCTTCTCGAATTTCATCGATAATTAACCTTTATGTTAAAAACGAAAAATAGTTTATTCTATCATAATTAAAACCTCGCTCACCTATGCATTTTCTTACCTTCTCGTGCACTTATGTATTTAATTAAACTATTTCTACCAAAATTTGCAAATCTTGGAAAATTTAGTCAAAATAATGTGATATGTTCATCGTAACACTATAGGTTTCATTACATTTTAGAAGATGTTCATTTAGTCAATCTTTAATTATAAATTTTTTCGTTGCTAGTACTACAATCAAAGAACATGATCCTACCTATAATAGAACTAGCAAAGACGTAAGAATATCATTTATCTATTTTACGACACTCGGTTGCCTCATGACAGAGAGACTGTGCAATTTTTATTAATTCTTCCAAAGAGTAAGTTAAAACTCATACTTATTCCGACGGTAGCGACTTTGGGTAGACCGGAGGATTATAAAATCGATTCGTAGATGACTGTAACGTCATAAGAACCTTTTTCGAAAGCGTTCTTTATCTTAATTTATGCCCCACTCTCTGAATTGTGGAACCGGATCTCCGACAGTAGGGCAAGGTAAATTTCGTGTGGAAATTTACTCACTACTATTCTTCCACTTATAAAATGTTAATGTTAAACCCCGAAATATAATCACATATGCGGATTATTGGAGGATGTTGTAAGTAATCCCATTAGTTGACTACAGGATGTCGAACATAAGAAATCCACTACGTATTGGTTCGTAAACCTGGTATGAGTCATACCTCGATCATCAACTCTGCGTACTTCCGTCCTCTCTTTCATTTTTATATTTTTCTGCACACAGTAACTGCGGCCCAGGGATGCCCCTTTGTATTATACTCTTTCCCTGGTTCCGATTCTCAAAGGTGTTAATCCCTCTCATTTACATATGTTACTATCCATCGCTGTTCAATTTTATATATTTTAATATTAATCCTGAGTGTGGGTTCATGGCTCATTAGCTTGTAGTATATAATTATAGTTCAAGAAGTGTTTATCAATTTTTTGAGATGTTGATATAATAATCAAAAATCAATATTTCGTCAACCATATATAGAAACAGCTACTTCCCTTTATTATCTTAAAGATTTTTAACATCCCCCCAATTCTAATTTACCTCACCACACTCCTACGCCGACATAGATGAAACTTTCCGACCCTTTATCTGTGAATTCTGAGTTATACAGTCCTTAAAAAGATTTTAACCTATCGTTATTACATACTTCGTAATCCTTAGAAATATTTTTTAGATCTTAGTTAAGTTGTAGATTTCCTTTAAAAAACTTTTAAAAATTTATCAAGACAGAGGAAATCAGCCGACGTCAGATCTGGATCTACATTAAAACTATAGTAATCTATGATATAAATACCCATTTACATTATATGATATCTATTATCCCATATAATCTTTTCATTCACTAGAATAATATATTCCAATAATCAAATTCAAATGATTTCATCTATTCATTCCATATACATTTTCATATTTACTAATAACTCATAATTATTATAGACTAATGTTATAGACTTAACTGTACCTATACTCATCTCAATCTGTAGTCTCAAATATCATTTCATTAGTTGAGAAATGGATAAACAATGCAACTCAAAAAATCAAAGAATTATGTCAAGATAATAATGGCAATAACGAATAGAGGATTAATGTAGCGTAGAATATAATCATAAAAACCTCCAAGAAAATCCGAAGAAAAAAACGTTGACTTGACAGTTGCTATGAAAACTATCTTAAAACAAGCATGATGGAAAAAAAGTAAGACCATAACAATAGTTGAACAAGATGAAACCAAGAGTTGGCAGACGAAGTGTATTATTTATTTAGGAGCAAGGGAATTCCAAGGTGACTAGGGGATGAAAAGAGCAAATTTTTGTATATTTATGGCAAAGGAATGAGAGTGCCAATTGACTTAAAGGAGGCAATTCAAGGAAGAAGGCAGTGAAAGTAAGGAGGCAATGGTCAGTCAAATAAGAAATTCCATACATTATATGATTAAAGAAGAGGAAAATAGGAATGAACTAATGTTAAGTGTCAATTCACTGATAGAGAGTTGAATGTAAATATATAAATAATAATTATTTGGTAATCAAGAAAGATTTAAAGACTTCAATCAATTTATATATAAGATGTTTAGAGATTGTCAATTACAAATTAATTATGACAAATCACTATCAAGGATAAGATCATACTTTCCATAAAATAAAGGTAAATTCACAAGGAGAGTTCCAGGTTAATCTTGAAAGATGAATCTTGAACAGTTAAATTGATATTCTTTAACAGGGAAGATATTTAGAAGAATTATGCAAAGTTAGTACTCATATATATGTTATATATGTTTTTTTTTTATTTTTGAGAGTTCCATATATAATTAAATTTATCATACACAATCCCAAGTGATTATACACCAGGTAGATTTCATACGAATTCTTTAATGATAGCTTGAACACCTCAAGCCTCACATAATGTAAAAACTTTAAAGAACAAAGATCTACAACCACACCAAAAAAAAGTCTATATACCGACCATTGACAAAAGGCATATATTACTTTGCATAGTTATACTAAATCAACAAAAAACCGTTCTCTTTGTATTTTTCATTCTTATTCATACCAGTATCACTAATTATTAATAGCAGGAAATTGAACTCTAGCAAGCATATATATAACCTCCTTCAAGCATAACATACAGCAAAAAAACAGACTAAACAGACATAAAAAATTCAAGACAGCTTCATTCAAAAGCTAAAATTGAATTGGAAATAACACTCAGCGTGATACAGAGCTTTACAAAAGAAAGAATCCCAAGGTGGTGAAATCTATCAACGTCAATAAGATGAGCTATATCAAGATAGATCATTAGTACATGAAATGAAAGTGAATCAATGAGCAAAAACTTGTGTGGACAAACATAAGGATATAAAGGAGAAAGTAACACGAGTGATGATAAATCCGGGAGTTCATACAAGGGGAATACGAAGTAATATATAAGGCAGTGCGGAAGACATGGCGGATGAGGTCTCGTGCGATCAGAGCACCAGAGTCACGATACTGGTGCTATATATCCGAATCGGAGATAAGAAGAAAGATGCAATAGAGTGTGAATCGTTGTAAAAGTTTATAACGCTTATATTTATATTATAGTACGACGTGAAAAACCCGATATATATATATAATCACGCCAAAGCCTGCTATATATCAACACTTATGGAACATTGACTGTCGATGACGAGCATTATAATGCTGGCAACTTCGGCACACCTAAATGGGATATTCGAAGAATGATATCTCATTAAAACTATAACAACGGTAATACTAATCTGGATTTGCACTACATATTTATCTTTGATATATGGCTCTGAAAAGCAATGAGAGGAATACACACTCCTCATGATCAATTACTATTAGATTATTTTCTATTTTGCTCTCCTATGTTATGCATTTTAATTTAATATAATGCACTATATAGGCGTGAGAAAGAAAGTGTAGTTATTGAGTGTCATTTTAAATATACTATACATCTTATACTTTTTAATATAATCCGTGGTTGTACTAACTTTGACCTGTCATGAGAGGACAAAAAATAGCATATATAATGAATATGCAGTAGAGTCGTATCAGGTCCGACGAAGTCAGAATTATGTTTGGTTTACATCTACACGATTCTCAGATCACCCTTACTCACACACACCAGTCCCCACCACACACTCTCCGCTATCATTTATAACCTTAACGTACAACTTTATTTCATATAATTCTTTTTTAAAGACAAATGATAATATGCTAGTCTTGCTATATACGTCATGTTATAAGCACCTCATATCATACAGAGAGAATCTAAAGATTTAAATGCTTAGATAAAAAAGATATGAAATCTGATCCTAGCAAGGATTTGCACCATGTTGAATAATTGTACACCGAAATGATATAAATTTTGATTACTTTATCTTTCTACTCGTCTCATTAAGTGGTTTAATAGGGTTATGAATTATATCTGAAATCTTGTATTTGATAGTACCAACTTATCAAATATTTGATCTGAATTGAAATATTTTCGTGTGACGGGCACTGCAGTTCCATGTTAATTGCTCTTTCCATTTTCACAAACAATGCTGTGTGAGTACACATATTTTATGTTATTTATGAATAATATTTGAATACTTATAATTCCAAATCAATAAATGTATTAATATTTGAATAGATATATATAGCTTATTAATCTTATCACGTGACAATCTTATTAATTCTATAAGCTGAACCACGAGGTACATATGTTTGAATGGATGACCAGTATATCGGATTAGTAAATTAGGAGATTCAGATCTTTACTTATATCAATAAGATATATACATTCATGTAACAGTCATCATTAGATGCAAATCTTACAATCTCCCAGAATGGTATATAAACATTATATATATAAGTTGTAAATATTATAAAAAAAGTATTTTTCTGTTGTTCCATAATGTACCACTTAGCAATAATAAATATATATGTACAATAATTAGTACATTAAATATGTTGTGTCGAGGATGACTAAATATCTTGAGAAGATATTATCTTATTACTTCTAGAAATTCATCTCAAAATACCTAGGTAGAGGGTGACCACTATAATATTCTATCCTGTATCAATAATCTATATAATTATTAATTGAAAAAAAATTAAATAGTATTTTCTGTTGGAATAAATGAGACGAAAGGCCATAATTCTGCACAGACCAACTTTACGTGGAAGGCTTTTTTCTATCTCACTTCTTACATCCTAACATTACGAAAACGATATACTTAGTTTTATTGGCGGGGAGGGAGAGATATTGGGGTGTGGGGATACAAGACCATCTGTATGTTTTCTAATATATTGATGGCAATAATGTATCCATCTTGAAGGACTGACAAGACAAAGTATAGATACTAGAGAAATCGAGTAGAGAATGGATATAATTAACGAAAAATGACTAAACAATAGTAATTAAAATTGGGGGTATGGTTGGGGCGCGAACAGGGCCACAATGGGTCCATTCAGAGGTGGGGTGATTGGAGATAGCGGTTGATGAGGCACCTGACTCTGACGACAATTGCTATTTAGTGTGACGACAAACTTATATAAATCTTGTTTATATATATTGAAGACATAGAAAAAAAAGGGAGTCATCTGGCGTAGTATTATGAAAGATGAATTATTCTCTAAAAGTTTAAATATTAGGAAATAGATTAATATAATATATTGTAAAAAGTAAACCACATATTATATGTTATATAATGTCTTCAAGGCTTCTGTTAATTATTAGCAGATAAATGTCTTATTACTTCCTAAGATCTTATGTATATCTCTATTATTTCCCTTATTGTTTATTTATTTCAATCATATCGTATTTCTAGCTATTTTTGATGTTGAATTAGCAGATCTTAATATTGGTAGTCAGTGTGAAAGGTTTTTCCCATGGCTGGATGAGGGTTAGTTCTGCTGATAACTTTGTGTGCGAGGTCGAGTGTGTTCTAGGATGGTTTTATTTTCCATCCTTGGCGCGCACTCTCTTTGGCGGCGTTCATCAACTTTTTGTAGCCTTAAGTTTATTCCATATCGCTATATTATTCTATTCTGGAGATTTCAACTGGTTTGCGTTCAATTCATGGGCCAAATGCTTGATGCGGTATACGGTCAACGGTACGAACCCGATGCCTAGTGTGAGATCGGGTGCCGCTTCCATCTGGGTGAGGCTTGTCCTAGTTTTCTGATTTTTTAGGATGGTTGTTAACCCCGCCTTTCTTCTTCTGGGTCTCAACAGGTATTAACTAAATAGAGCCGAGACCGAAAATTTCATTGTGTATTTAATCATCATTTAAAACGATTATAAACGGTATGACAAAAATGTCTATTTAAATAATATTATGCAAATGAGAAATATTTGATAAGAATTAACAAATAAATTAACTATTAAATGAAATTAAATCAAAAAAATTATAATACATAGGTAACTGCTTCTCTCGCTATACTGCCTCACCACAACGCAACGCCAATCGTTACAAGACTACTATTGAGAAAGAGCAAACAACACAACATAGCCAAACAGCATAAAAAATCAAGAAGTATGGACAACAAATCTTGAGACTACTTGATAATATCATCACACCTATAATGATAGCAAATCCATCATCCTATAGATGATATTCGAAGATTAATTTTTATATCGTCTTATATATCAACGTCAGGTTCACAATTCATGGATACATTTCATATCGTATAGATATAATATCTTGTATTCCATCCTACACAATTAAATTTCTAGCTTTTTCTGACAAGTATTACAAACCATATTGGCAATATAGTCTGATTTTTACATTTATATCCAGATAAATTAACTTCCTGATCATAGAAACATATATTAGATCAATTCTATAGTGCTATTCTAATCCTACATACTTTCAGTATGAAAGTATAAAACACAGAAATATAAATGGATGTTAGATTATGCGGGATTTCAACATATAAAATGATGATGGAGAATTTCAAGTTTATCTGATCAGATGTACAACCTATAAACACAATATATGCGCAAAAATAGATAGTTTCATATAATATTTCTATATAAGGCTTCTGTGCAGAATATATAGTAAATCAAGTAAACTAATACGCTTATATAATTACTCATTTATGAAACATATCCGTCCTTCTCTAAATATTTTAATACATATTCTCAATTATATGAGAGCTTAGACAATATAGATGCTTTTTATGCTGCATATCCTCAAATCAATGATGGGCTATATAGATTTTAATAAGTACTCTAAAAAGAAGGATGAATAAAAATTCACGACC
>VALG01014955.1:0-15666 GCA_009835305.1 Ipomoea purpurea | reverse complement strand
GACATTTTTGATCCTCCGTCTATATTTCTGTTAGATAACCGTGATGAGAGAGGGGCAATTACGTCAATTTAGGTATCTCCTTCTATCTATTATAAATGTGTGTTTGGCGACTTCGATTCTCCTTCTATCTATTTGATTAGTAACCTGTTGGCGGCTTCGATTCTTCGGCAATTTCTTCGTACAACTGCAACTTGGACTCTCCGATTCCTTCGAATTATGACCGAGAGAAAACAAAACCACACATAGATATAACAGATAGAAGGAGATAGCCTAAATTGACGTAATTACCCTCTCTCAGACGGTTATCTAACATAAATATAGACGGAGGACCAAAAATGTCCTCGCCACAATAACTCTGTCCATAAATTGGCAAAATTTTTTATAAAGGACTAAAATTGTCCAAGCCACTATAAATTTAGGACTAAAAATGTCTTTTACTCTTATATTCATTATATTCCTTACCTTTTTAAACTCAATCAAACAATGGAATCCATATTCCAGTAATTTATTTTCCACCAAACACCAACCAAACAATAGAATCCATTTTTCTGAAAATATTTTTCATTAAATTTCAATTTCATCTCTCTTCAGATATTTTCCAATGAACCAAACGGACTATAAAGAAAATTTTGACAGGTCCGTCAATAGAACCAAAAATACCACTTCTTAGCAACTCACGAGCTAAAACTGATAAAAACCCATAAGACAAAAACTTTTGTGAGACTGTCTCACGGGTCTAAATTCGTGAGACGAGTCAAATCTTTGATTAATGAGGTCAAAAATTCGACCCATCTCATGGACTGAGACCCGTGAGACAGTCTCACACAAGTGTTACCCAACCGGTAATATATCAATCGTTATGCTGTGGAACCATGTCCACCTTGCAAAGTGGACATGGTCCTTGTTGGAAAATTAGCTTTAAAATGACATAAAATGGCATTATAAGTGGCTACTTTGTGGTACAATTATCAGTGGGGTCCACTTCCGATTTGGGTCGGGTCAAAGTGGATTCGTGTTCTTCGTAGTGAGACGAAGAGATTGATATATTGTACACTCAAAACGGATAATGGGTGAATGAGATATTGATTCTCAAAGTAGACCCATTTGAATTGGGAAATGAAGGGAAAATGTAGGACTTTGTCCCACATTGGTTTGGAAACAAGATTTGCCCCCCTTATATACATGAGCTCTTTTCAAGCTTGTAGAATTGTATAGCATAGAGGCTCTCTCGCGCGGGGGGGGGGGTGCAAATCAAAATCCAACTAGAGGAGCTCAGAAAGTCTTGATTCAAGCCCGAGCTTGCGTGCGCCGGCACCTGCGGGCACGAATGTCATCCGGAAATTGGCTGGCCATGCGGGCTAAGTTATGCCAAACCCTTTAATTCCAACTTTTAAACTCAGAGTTTAATCCTACTTAGTAGTGACCGTTACAGGTGTTACACAATTGGTTTTAATACCAATTAACTGCCATGTTGAGTGCTATCCCTTCCAACGAGCCCTATATAAAGAAGAGGGTGGGCAGAAGCATTTTACACACAGTGAAAACAAAAAGGAATTCCAGTAGCTTTCAACTTAAAAACTTCTGCTTCTACTCTCTTCTTTCCCCAGCTGTGTTCCAGCTGCTTTGTTCGCCGGGCTCTTTGTTTAGGTGCTTAAACAAAGAGTCGTAGCACGTTTTATCCTGGGAAACCTAGGCTACAACGTTCCTAGCACTTGTGGGAGGTAGCCAAATAAGGTTTTAAGGAAAAAGAACCTCGTGTTCGAACTCGTGCTAAAGCCTTCACCCCAAACACTCAACTTTCCTTCCCAGTTTCTGTTTTCCATATAATATTAATCTTTCCGTAGGATTATTATTATTTTGGGAATTTTCACCTTTTTACCCAACAGTCCTATGTTCAAATTACTTAACTATATGTTCATAATTATAAAGCTATATATTCATAATTTTTGAACTCATATTCATAACTATTGAACTCTATATTCACAATTACAGAACTCTTATGTTCATATATAATTACTGAACTATATGTTCATAATTATAAAGCTATATATTCATAATTTTTGAACTCATATTCATAACTATTGAAACTCTATATTCACAATTACAGAACTCTATGTTCATATATAATTACTGAACTATATGTTCATAATTATAGCTATATATCATAATTTTTGAATTTCATATTCACAATTATTGAATCTCTATATTCATATTTACAGAAGTATATGTACATAATTATGTTCACAACTTTGTAAGGTGGACAAGGTTCCACGACATTTTTTCTTTTTTTTTTTGAAGGCAACCAATGTGGTTTATATTTAGATTATAAGCTGAAACAGAGTCAGGTCGGACAGATCCCAATACATAGCCGTAGCCTGTTCAAAAGCAGTAGAAGCTAAAATATGTGCTAAATAATTCTGCGATCTAGGAATGAAAAGAACTGAGTAGGCATGAAATGCCAAGAAGTAAGTCTTGCAACTATCAATAGCATAACCAGTATAAGATTGGGGCGGGTCATCCGACTAGGATAGATAGCACTGTAGTGTATGACAATCTGTGTATAGATGCACAGACTGCTCTCCACGAGCACGTAGCCAAGATAGTGCCTCCTTTGCTGCAAATGCTTCGGCCCTAAGTGGTGAGAAACAATTTGGAAGGGGGGTGCTGTACACCGAGATATATTCACCATTCGCATCGAGCAATATTACTCCAATTGTGGCCGAGTTTGTGGCATGGAGATAACCGGCGTCGACGTAGCTCTCCGGTGATGCAGTGAGGCAGCGTGACTTGGAGCAGCGAATGGCGGCAGTCCGGCCGTGGAGGCAGTCGGCAGTCCTTCGGCCGAGGCAGCAGTCGGCGGTACGTTGGCCATTACATCATGTACTTTCCTCCATGCGTGCAATGTGGCTGTCGCCGTGGCAGTATCTTCCGGGGTAATGGTAGACACGCATCCCAAACCGCTCCATTCCGCGCTCTCCAAATATGATATAGAATAGTAGCTGCGTATATAATTCCATTAGTGTCTAGAACATTCAAGAATGCACTAAACCAATCATGGAAAATATTTGTTGTAATATTGGGGAGTGGAAGGTTAGATTGTGCCCATATGGAACTTGCATAACCACACAAAACCAATGAGTGCATAGTGTCCTCATGAATGATTCCACATATGGTACAAATTGGATCAACATTCACCCTCTTTATAATCAAATTATTAGTAGTGGGGAGAATTATCACTTATAGCTCTCCATAAAAAAGTCATCCACTTTGGGGGTATTTTTAGCTTCCACAAGGTAAGCCATTTATCAAAAACCACATTACTATTAGCATCATAATTCCCAATAATGAGCTTGTAGCCATTCTTCACAGTGTAACAACTATTGGGGTCCCCATGCCAGTACCAAGAATCCTCGTAATCCGGGGAGGCAGGTATTTTCATAATCCTAGCCACATCATTAGGTTGGAAAATATCTGTGAGAATGTGGTGGTCCCATGTTCCAGTTGCCTGGTCAATTAAACCTATCACTTTGGCTCCTGCCAATTGTGGGGGCATCTCTGTATGGATCATTGGGTCCAGGTCATCTTAGAGCCAAGGATGCTCCCAAATTAAGGTAGAACCACCATTCCCAACACGCCGCTTTACCCCACTACAAACTAGCCCTTTAGCTACCATAATACTACGCCAACAGAAACTGGAATTATTTCCTACTTCTGCCTCAAAGAAAGACTGGTTAGGAAAATATCTTGCCTTGTAAATACGGGACACCAATGAGCCTGGATTTGTTAACATTCTCCATGCCTGTTTGCCTAGCATTGCCAGATTAAATGCCCTTAGGTCTTTAAATCCCAAACCTCCATACTTCTTACGAATGCACAACCTATCCCAGGCCTTCCAATGAATACCCCGGTCAGATCCTGAACCCCACCAGTACCTGTTCATCGTTCTCTCAATGGCTGTGCAAACTGCCACAGCCAATAAAAAAACACTCATTGAAAAGGTAGGCATAGATTGTGCCACGCATTTGAATAATATTTCCTTACTAGCCTATGATAAAAGCTTCTTGTTCCATGACCCAATTCTCTGTCCTGATCTTCTCCTCAATATACCAAAATTTGGGGCCTGAATAGCACCCAGAATCTGGGCCACCTCATCCATGTCATTTACACCAGTATTCTTGCTATAACAAATACTAGACTTATGATAATTGACCACCTGCCCAGATAATCTCATATACAGATAAACAGTTTTTAATCTCTGTAGCCTCTTGCACATTAGGTTTAAAGAATAATAAGCTGTCATTGGCGAAAAATAAATGAGAGATTGGGGGGCTCCCCTTGCTACCCTGCATCCATGTATTAAACCAGTAGTCTGTGCTTGCTGCAAAAGTAGAGAAAATCCTTCTGCACAAATAATAAAGAGTTAAGAAGATAACGGATCACCTTGCCTCAAGCCTCAAGTGGGTGTTACCGGGTTACTACGAGAGCCATTAATCAAGAAGCTATATGAGACAGTAGTTACACATAGCATAATTAATTTTACCCACTGTTCATCAAACCCTAGGGCCAAAAGCATTCCTCTCAAAAAAGGTCACTCCATACGGTCATATGCTTTTGCCATATCCAATTTCAGGGCCCCAACAAACATCACCACATTGCTTTCTATTTAAATAGTGGCCAACGTTTGCATTGATTAGAATATTATCAGTGATAAGCCTATCTGGTATAAATGCACTCTGCGAGTCTGAAATAATATCCTTTATCATAGGTTTCATCCTGTGAGTAATCATCTTAGCCATAACCCTGTAAACCACATTACTAAAAGCTATAGGTTTAAGATCTGTCACCAGTTTGGGGGTATTCTTCTTGGGGATTAGCACAACATCCATATCATTCAAATTAGGAGGAAAAAACCTGGTATTTAGGCAATTTATTATAAACTGTGAAACATCCCCTCCCACTACATCCCAAAAGTGCTGATAGAACCCCAGGTTCATTCCATCAGGGCCAGGCGCTTTGTCAGGAAACATAGCAAAGAGAGCATCTTTAACCTCATCTATTTCAAAGGGCCGGAGCAGAGTCCCATTTTTGGCGCAGGTAACACGTGGAACTATATTACCAAACAAGTTATCCCCAATGATAGGATTACTAGTGCAAAAGATTTTATCAAAATATTCAATAATAATTCCTATCAGAGCTTCCCCCTCAACCCATTTCCTAGAATCATTCATAAGTCTAGATAAAGCATTCTTTTTTTTTTTTTTTTTCTTTTTTTTACAGTGAGAGGCATACCTGTGATAAAATCTTGTATTTGCATCAGCACCTTTAAGCCAATGTTGTTTGGCCCTCTGTCTCCAGTAAGCATCCTCCTGAGCCACCAGGCAGGTAAGTTCCCCTTCGAGACGTTGGAATTCAGTCAACGAAACTAAATCAGTGCGCCCTCGTAGGTGTAACTGTTCCTTCCGAAGACTCATGATCCGTTCCCAAATTTATGATGTCGATCTCCACCCCACTTTGATAGCCGGTTTCCACAATGTGAAATACAATCTTGCAGGCCCCTACTACTCCCATCCTCCCAAGATTTCTCCACCACTCCCCTGCACCACTCATAATAAAGCCAGACCATCTCAAAACAAAATCTCCGCCCTCCTACTCCTCCCCTTCCAACCGGATCATGGATCCCTGGGAAGAGGGTCGAATGATCAGACATACTGGTGAGCATATTAAATACCCTTTCCCCTGCCACTATTTCACGTCATTTATCTGTAGCCAACACTTTATCCAATCTCTCTTCAATCCATCTGCTCGTTCATTTTCCCTTCTCCCAAGTAAATTGGTATCCATCCATAGGAAGCTGGGACAGCCCACAGTGCTCAACAACCTCCCCAAAATCGCGAAGGAGATTATTTGGATGCGGATTGCCCCCTCTTTTCTCGTACTGGAACAAAAGATCATTAAAATCACCCACCATAACCCATGGTAAACTAGATCGAGGAGCAAGTGATTTTAGTAGATCCCACGCCTCATTATGCCTATTTCGTTCTGGAAAACCATAGTAACAAGTCATCCGCCAATGTGGCAAGCCAGTCATACTGACCTCTACATCAATATGGTTTCTTGAATAATCATTAACCTCGCCATATTATTCTTTCTCCACAATAAAGCAGTCCACTACTCAAACCTACACAAACTACATAAAACAAGCCATCAAAGCCAAGTTTTACACGAATACGTTTTGCATGCACTCTCCCCACCTTAGTCTCCATCAAAAAGATAAAATCAGGCTTCTTACGGGACGCCATGTCTACAACTTCACGAACTGTACGTGGATTTCCCAAGCCACGACAGTTCCAGCTCAACGTACTCATTGGGTCGGGCGGGCCTGGGAACCAGAACCCGCCACTAACAAGTTTTTTGAACCACGGTTGACTTCCTCTCCTCCCGTCGGCAAGTCATTCATACCGACATCATCCCCTACTGCCCGATGACGCTTGGACAACGCCACCACCCCCTCCTCCGAACTATGTTGTGGCTACGCCATGCGGACGTCACCCTGGTCGTCATCCGAAGAGGTAGTCCTCTCATCGTTGACAAGTCTCCTCGCCTGCTACCGTACCACACTAGCCCCCAACTCTACCGGCTCCCCTAACAGCGGCAGTAGCCATGACGCCCCAACCAGTCTTGGACCTCGCTGATGCCCCGCCCTCATCCAGGCCCCACACATGTAAAATTCCAGTTTGACACCCGAAACCCTAGCTTTCACACAGAACTTATCGAGATGTCTCATCATCCCGCAACAGAAACTAAAATTATGTAGCCGTTCATACTTCAGGTTCACCCATCCCCAGGTTTTATCACGTTGTATCAGTTTCATACGCCGTTTTAGCAGTTTGTCAACAGGAATTGCTACTCGTATACAGTAGAAAGTCTTCCACGGTCCTCCAACTTTGCGATCATCACTACGAATAAACATCTCCACAAAGTTACCAACTTGCTCAAGGACCGCATTAGATGTATACCCCATGGGCAGATCGTACACCTGCACCCACATATCAACCGTATCCAACTTAACCTCCCCTGGAAGGAAACCATCAGGAACCTGTCTACACACAAGCGTATGATTGTAAAAAGCCCACGGTCCTTCATCCAAGACACGCCTCATGTCCCTCTCATGGTAGAAGGCAAAAAGAAACAGATTTGAGTGCAACTCCGTTACCCTCATCCCCATGACCGGCTGCCAAATCGAAGCCATAACTTGCCCGCATATACTCCACTTTAATGAGTTTCGCGTCAAGAATCGGCCCACAACCTAGAACACTTGCCCTTCTACGCCCGGCGCCGGTTGGACGTCGACGTCAGCTTCAACCCCAAGCCCCTCCTCCTCAAGTGCCATGTCTGCCCAGCGCTCAGTTAGTCTCTCCACCCCACCTGCATGCTGCTGCGACGTCATCTCTTGCCATTGCGATCAGAAGCGGAAGTCGTTCGACGTCGGAGCCTTCAGATTCGACCATAGAAAACCGAAACCCTAGAAGAGAACAAGAGAAAAAAACCCTAGCTAGGGAGAAATATAAATTGTATACAAGGTTCCACAGCATAATTTGCCATAATATATATTTAGGAACGAAGCATTTTTTTCCCTTCTTTTATAATATACAAAAATAAGATTTCAGCCTAGGAAAACTAGTTCAACATACAAGAAGAATTCTGAGTTTCTGACACTCCAAAAGCTCAATCGCGGTTTGTGATTGGAGAGAGTTTGAGAATCCTCCACGAGATGTCATGGAGCAGCTTGTGAACGATAAGTGTCTTTTTGAGTGCTGATAGACAGTGTCGGCTTGGGGGTCCCTCCCTTCCATATGTTTCCAAAAAAAAAAAAAGCTCGTGGACAGCCAGGGTGAGTTGGCGACAGACGAACATCAGCTTTTAACCCGACCTGAATGCTCTGTTCATTTGTGCGATTGTCCGTGAAGCTGAATATGTCCTCTGAGTGCTATTAATTTGCTTAGCTTTTTCAATTGCAAGTTAATTATCTATCCTGTACGTTAAGCCTGCATGTGACCTTTTCTGAATTCTTATTATTATATTTTCACTAGATACTTTGCTTTAATATAATCCTTGTCGATCTGCAGATCCAGTTAGTGGTGATGAATGATTTCCAGAAATGGATTACCATTACTGTTGTTTGCAGTGCTGCGGGTCTTATCGGGATTGCTGTATGCATTTTTATAATCTATAGAAAATTGCAGAAAAGGAAGGCCAATAGCTATGTGAAGAGTAAGTTCAATTAGATTTTAAATTGTAACCCAATTGTTCATAGCTTGACTTTAATGTTTGAGTTGAATCTCAAAGATTTTTCTTGGTTTCTATGTGAAGCTAGAAGAAACTAGCTCTACTGATGAAATTAGTGTTGTGGAGTCTTTGAAATATGACTTGATTACCCTACAAAATGCAACAAATAACTTCTCTGAAGCAAATAAGTTAGGAGAAGGAGGATTTGGGCCTGTATACAAGGTAAATTTAACATTAACGATTTATTAAAGTTTTATTTTTCTATAAACTCATTTTTTTTTAAAAAAAAATATGAACTCTAAAATAATTCAGGGTAAACTTGAAAACGGACTAGAAGTTGCTGTGAAGAGGTTATCTGAAAATTCAAGGCAAGGTAATCTAGAATTTAAAAATGAGGTGGCATTAATGGCTAGGCTTCAACATAGGAATTTGGTGAGGCTGCTTGGTTACTGCCAAGAAGGAAGAGAAATGATTCTTATTTATGAATTTGTTCCCAAGGGGCCTTGACAATATTTTATTTGGTAATAGTTCTCAAACCGTCTTTCACTTTGATTTAGGAATTTGAATCCATATCTTATCAGTTAAATGTTGTCTTTCAGATCCTAGTAAAACGTGGATGTTTGGATTGGGGAGGACGCTACAAAATCATAGAAAGCATTGCAGAGGACTTGTCTATTTGCACGAAGACTCTCGTCTTCGCATTATTCATCGCTGATCTCAAAGCTAGTAATATTCTTCTAGATGTAGATTTGAACCCAAAGATTGCTGATTTTGGCACAGCTAGGTTGTTTACTTTAGATGAAACTCAAGGCTCTACAAGCAGAATCGTTGGTACCTAGTAAGACTCTTACTAATCTAAATTTCAGCCGAAAGATTTATACATTACAGCAATTTATTAATCAAATAAATACTGGAGTAACACACTCAACCACTTCACATTGTAGTGGATATATGCCACCGGAGTACGTATGTCAAGGCCTATTTTCTGTTAGATCAGACGTATATAGTTTTGGAGTGTTAGTCTTGGAAATTATAAGCGGGGAGAGAATACCCGTTTTCAAAGCGAAGAATCTATGAAAGACCTTGTGAGCTATGTAAGTATGACTATTAATTAGTATTGATGTGATATGAGTAAGAAATTATTATAGTGACATAAATAAAGTTAGGTTGTGAAATATAATGTTGTTACAGGCTTGGAGTCATTTGGAAAAGCGGGTCTGCTTCAAATGTGATAGATCCAATGCTAAGAGGTACATCAAGTCCAGTGCATGAGATAACAAAATGCATCACATTGCGTTGTTGTGTGTTCAAGAAAATGTTTCAGATAGACCAACAACAATGGGTGAATTCTTCAAATGCTAAGTAACTTAACTATGAGCCTTCCAATACCCATCAGCCCAGATTTTTTATCCATAGCACATTAATTTAGAGGCGGTCGAACCAGTCGATAATACAAAAATGAGATGTCAATTTAGTGGAGCAGTTTCCCAGGTAGATCCAAAGTCATACCAAACTCATCAATTCAAGCACATCATGTGGTTGCTCATTGCTATTGCTTTTAGTTCTGTGTTGTTTTTGTAATTGTGAATATTTGTCTGAGAGTTGTTTCTTCATACTATTTGTCCATCTTGCTGCTATATTACGTTATGGAGTTTTTATTTTTTTGGAACGTCATTGGTTGCTCTGTTTAATCTGCACACGGATTTGCTGTTTAGTAGTTTGCTAATTAATAGAATGCAGTCATTTTCTGTGGTAAAATTGAGATGTATTTAGCTTCACAGTATGTATGCTATCAGCCTTAGCTTGGGAGTGCTGACAGAATTTGTCTTTTCGAAAGAGGAACACATACATAGAACCTCATAAAAATATACAAAATGTGTTTCGCAGGAGCGGCAGCTTCTACCAGTGCACTTTATTGAATAATCTGTAAAAGAAAAAAAAAAATCAAATTGACCCTTAAATTAAAACGAAAAAATACAATTAAAACCCTAAGCTAAAAAAAATTAAATCAAATTGGACCCCTTAATTTTTAAACGAAAATCAATTAAAACCCTAAGTAAAAAAAAAAAAGTCCATTTAATTCCTAAATTCACAGATAATAAGATAGAGAGAAAATTTTTTAATGGTTACCCGGGTTGACTTTCATTTGGAAAGTGGGTGGAGTTCGAGCCTACGTGACATGCGTTTAGTTGGTTCTTTGTGTTTCAGTTAGGTTGAGAAAGTATATTTAACAGATATTCACATTGTAATCGAGCAGTAGCATCCAAAAAAGGATAGAGAAATAATAATTTAATTATGGAATCGTACTGACAAAACTGATTTTTTGCAAATAATTCATTTGAAACCAAATATCCCAAAATTTTAAAATAAAACCATCTATTTTAGTCGATTAGCTTAATACACGATTTATTGGTGGGCCCACATTAAATGAGTAAATAAAGAGCGAAAAAATATGTGCTGGGAACTTGGGTGCGCTAGTAGCTAGGTAGTATCCAAAAAACTTCTGCCGGGAAGCTTCTGGCAGCCTTCTGGCGTAAGAAGGTAGGCGATGAGGAGTCAGTCAACTAGCGATATGATGCAGTTGCAAGCCTCAGGGGCGGGAATTCTAGCAGACCACTGTGAATTTGCTGGTCGTCTGTGGTATTAATTGGTTTCGATTTGCGTTATTCATTTTACGATATATATTTCAAATTTGATTATTCTTCAATTCTAGGTAAACTTCATTTTTTTTTACCAGTGCCTCTCCTAATCTTGAAGGTTAGTTTTTATGGATTCCCTGAAATGTATTGGTTTACAAATCTTAAAGAAAATGAAGGAAGGAAGGGCCCAAGTTATGAAGACTGCTAAGCTTCCAATAACACTTTTAAATTGCAGCCTAATTGTTAATACCCCTTTACTTAAAAACATATTTTTATTGTTTATTCAAGATTCATAGTTACTAGTTTGCGGTTGAATCTCCAATAGATCGTTCTGGTTTTTCTTGTTAGCTGATTCGGGGAAAGAAATTAGGTTTTGCGGAGGAGTTAGTTGGAGTATGATTTCATCCTATTCAAAATGCAAAAATAACTCTCCAAGACAAACAAGGATAGGAGAAGGAGGTTTGGGTGCTTGTATACAAAGCGTAAATTTAGCATTTACATTTAATATGGTATTAACGTTTCTTCTGTTTCACTTGGACTAATATTTTTTACTGCATTTAATAAGCATTTGCTTCTACCCTGTTTCAGCCAATTTATAGTTCCATTGATTTTGTATGGCTGTGCCATGCCTGCAAGAATTTTAAAACTTCTGGATCTGATTCTTGGCTTAGCTTCCTTCCATGCTCTTCTTTAAACTCTAATGTCTACATCATAGCATATAGATATAATACACTTCTGATTTTTTAAAATTCAATAGTTGATTTTTTAAAAAATACTAATTCGGGATAATATTAGCGGTATACTTTTTAACAAAACGGACAACAAGTTGCTGTGAAGAGGTTGCTCCTAAAAATCTTAAAGGCGAGGTTGCTAAGAATTTAAAAATGAGGTCGCCTTTAATGGTCTCAAGTTTCAACCACAGGAATTTGGTCTAGGGCTTCTTTGGCTTTTAGGGGCTTGGAAGGAAAAAAAAAAAAAAAAGGGAAAAAAAAGTGCCTATCTGGGGTATATGAATTTGGTTCCAAATGGCAGCCTGCCATTTTTTATTTGGTAATACATCTCAAACATGTCTTTCACTTTGGTTTGAGATTTTGAGGATATACCTTTCTAGTTAAATGTGACATGCAGATCCTGTAAAACGTGGATGGTTTGAATTGGGAGGACGTTACAAATAATAGCAATGCATTGCCAGAGGCTTATTTATCTGCACGAAGGTTCTCCTATTCGCATTTTTCATCGCAATCTCAAAGCTAGTAATGTCTGCTAGATAGATTTAAACCCAAAGATCGTGGACTTTGACATGGCCAAGTGTTTGCTTTAGACAAAACCCACGACTCTATAAAATAACCAGGTAATATTTCTTACTAAACTAAATTGAATTTGCAGTTGGAAGATGATGCATGCATAATAATTTGGTTAAACTCATGTTGCAGTGGATTTATAGCACCAGAGTATGTGTTGCAAGGTGAAATTTCTGTTAAAACAGACGTATATACAGTTTTGGAGTGTTAGTCTTGGAAATTATAAGCGGACAGAAATTTGTCAGATTTCAAAATTTAAGAATATATGAATAACCTTTTAAGCTATGTAGTATGAATATCAATATGAACATGCATATGAATAACAAATTTAATTGACATATATAAATAGCTCTGGAGTGTTCTCACAGCTTGGACACATTTGAAAGGGTGGATCTGCTTCAAATGTGATAGATCCAATGCTGAGTGGTATATCATGTCCAGTGTATGAGATAACCAAATGCATCCACATTGCCTTGCTGTGTTCAAGAAAATGTTCCAGATAGACCAAAATGCTGAAATTCTTCAAATGCTAAGTAACTTATCTATGACCTTCAGTACCTCTAGCCCCAGGGTTTTTAGGAAAATGCAGAGAAGAAAGAAAGACCAAAGCTATGCGAAGAGTAAGTTCCATGCAGACTTTAACTTGCAATTAATGACGAGTAGATTCTCAAAATTGTTCTTGGTTTCTATGTGAAGCTGTGGAAAAATCTACTCAAGTGTTGAAATTAATCCTGTGGATCGCATCTAAATGATGAAATTGATACATACAAACCAACAAAATAACTTCTCTAATGCAAACAAGTTAGGAGAAGGGTATATGGCCGTATACAAGGTAAATTTAACATTAACTTACTACGTACTGTATTTAACGGTTACAATTTAATACAAATTAAAATTGCAATAGCTCCTGTTATTTATATTAATTTTGTAATAATTCAGGCAAACTTGAAAATGCGCTAGAAGTTGCTGTGAAGAAGTTGTCGGATATCAGGCAAGCTAATCTAGACTTTAAAAAAAGTGACCTTAATAGCCTAGGCTTAACACAGGAATTGGTGAGACTACTTGGTTACTGCCACGAAGGAAGAGAAAAGGATTCTTGTCTAGAATTTGTTCCTAATGGTAGCCTTGACGGATTTTATTGGTAAATATTTATTAAACTGACTCTTGGTTTGGGTTTAGGAATTTGAAACATATTGTTTTAAGTTAAACGTTGACATGCAATCCTGTAAAATGTGGATATTTGAATTGGGAGAGACGTTACAAAATAATAGAAAACATTGGCAAAGGGCTGTTTATCTGCCACGAAGATCTCTTCGCATTGTTCATCGCGAGTCAAAGCCTAGTACATCTGCTAGATGCAGATTTGAACCCAAAAATTCAGACTTGGCATTGCCTGGTTCTTTGCTTTAGATGAAACTGAAGGCTCTTACTGATAGAATTGTGGGGACATGTAAGTATCATACTAAACTAATGCATCACAAATAATTTATTAGTCACTTACTAAGAGTAATGCATTTAACCACTTCACATTGCAGGGGATATTTGCACAGTATGGCAATCATGGCAAATTTTCTGTTTAAATCAATGATATATTTTTGGTGTGTTAGTCCTGGAAATTATAAGTGGTCGAAAGAATCTAATATTGACATGACTTTCACCTTAAAAGCTATGTAAGTATAATGAATATCAATATCAACTTGGTACGAGTAACAAATTAATTGACATTAAACAGCTGTGATTGTTCTTTTATAGGCTTGGACACATTGAAAGATGGGTCTTCACAAATGTGATAGATCCAATGCTGAGAGGTTTGTCAAGTCCAGTGGATGATATAACAAATGCATCCATATTGCGTTTGTTGTGTGTTCAAGAAAATGTTTGCAGATAAGCCAACAATGAGTGAAGTTACTCAAATGCTAATGACTTATCTTTGAGACTTCCTGTCCCACACCCTGCCTGTTTGAATGATTTTAATGATAATAATAATAGTAGCAGGTTCAGTTCAGAGGGGTATGAGATGTCAATTAGTGATGATGATGAGTATCTCAGATAGCTTCCCTTTACTGATACCCAAACTCATCAATCCAAGTAACATATTGCGTTTGCTTATTGTAATGTGATATGATTTTGGCTTTGTATTGTTTTCGAATTCTGATATTTTTTTTAGTAAATGAATCTTTTGTCCATTTTATTTTCTTTACATACGATTCACTCACATCACATGTTCTTTTTCAATTGGCCTGGACTAAATAGCCAATTCTTCATTGCCTTTATCAAAAGGGAAACCTTTTTTTATCAGATCCTACCTCGCATGTTATTGATTTTCACTAATTTAAGTTATTATGTTATAGTAATTTTTGCTCTCCACTTATAAGAAACAGTTGTAATGCAACAATTAGAATGGAATGTGGTGGATTGACTCTCTTTTAGCAATGTGCTAACATTAATAAATGACTATTTTGATTTTTTATAGAAAAACTTGCTACATATGCCTAAAAGTGCGATTTTAGGTAAAACTCCAACTCAAATGAGCTAATGGTGTCATATGCATGTGGTAGATGCATTTCTCTATAATACGAGAAACGCATATTCCACATCCGGATCTCCTCGCCGGAGTTTGCCAACTCCGCGATTTGATATGCATTTTTTTTTTTTTTTTTTTTTTAATTAGACAGGCGCTTTGGAGAATGTATGATGCTGCTACTGCTGGCTTCTCCAATTAAATAGGTTTTTATCATGAATCAATTCTGTTTACTAACAAATTTGTTCAGATCTTTTTCCTTAGTAATGACTAAGTTGGATAATGTTTAACTCTTAATGGAGTTTGAAAAGAAAGAAAAAATCTTCAAAAAATAAATAAATTAATTTGTTCATGTTACCGAGGACTTAATAATGCTAAGTATTTTTTTACTTGGGCTGGCCCCTCTTTTCACATCAATCATCACTGCGCAGTACTCATGGGACCAAAAATTGGTATTTGCTCTAATTAATGTCTCATAGTTACATCTGTACTTAACACTATTATTTATTTTTGAAATAAAAAAAACTTATCTTTTGATTTTTATAAGTTTGAACTTAGACTAAAGGAACTTATGTTTATGCTATTGAAAATGAGTTAAAAAGGTAAAGTAAAGAATGTGTCTAAACTAACTTATTTGTTTTCAAAATAATTTCTATATAAAAGAATATAGATAATAGAATTACATAATATAATTGAATATATTGGTCAAAAACTATTAGTAAACTTATATAATTTTATGGTTATATAACATTAAACGAAAACTTGATTATTTAAAAGATTAAGTTTTTCCAATAGAGTGATTTTGACACATTATATAAAAAAAATCGTAATTAAAGAGGTCTAGTAATTTTCAATATCTCAATCCAAAAAAAACAGGGACCACCTGACATCAAAGAGCTACTGACAACTGATCTATTCT
>VALG01014953.1:0-20683 GCA_009835305.1 Ipomoea purpurea | reverse complement strand
TTGCTATGCAATCCCTGATATTATTACACCATCCTCCTCCCTATATATATAAAAAATTCACGAGTGAGTGGAGCTCGGGTCTTCTTAGTATAGTTTATCTATTCTGTGTGGTTTGTGAATTATTATACAGGAGTGAAGTTTATTCCGTGTACACTTTTAAATAATAGTGACTACATGCTTCTCTCGTTATAAAAAGAATTAAAAAAATTAGTGTATTTTTTTTTAGCTAGATAACTTAAACAAATTAATTAACTCTAATAATTTATTCCATTTAAAAAACAATAAATTTAAAAAAATAGTACCTCAATTTGACCAACCAATTTTGACGCCATTGCAAAACCTCTGTCTAGATGATAAGCCGGTGGACTTCCATCCAAACAAACTCAACAAAAAAAAATGTATATCAAGATAATAATATAATAATAATAATAATAATAATAATAATAATAATAATAATAATAAAAAAATTAAGAAAATTATAAGGTTAGTACAGTATTTGATTATTAAATTTTTGTAATATCTTATTGCTTCAAATATTAAAATTCAAAAAGTTGCTCAAAGCAACTTTTTCAATTAACCATTTTGAGAAAGTCATTTTGTATGTAATCAGCAATCAACTAACAACTAATTACTATATATCTTTTTACAATAAGCTAATGCTGTCAACTAGTCAAACACACTAACCGAATCAACTAACAGTTATTTACCAAACACCTCATTATGAACATGAATAATAATAATAATATTATTATTTAAGTCAAACATATTGTGCTCAGATAACATGTAGTGACTCTCATATATGGGAGGTCATGAGATTGAGTCTCGATAGAAGCAGGTCAGTAGTTTTCAAAAAAAAAAAAAAATCCTTATTAAGGACATGATTAATATCTTAAAATTTTCTATAACAATATAATAATAATTCTTACCGGCCCCTTTCTCAACGCGCTCTCAAGAATGGTAATATTAACGAAGAGACTTCTGCTGTGATAAGAAGGCAGCAGTAAAAAAGAAAAACCACACAGCCATTGCTGCACTTTTCTTCCTTCCATTCTGCAGTAATTTTCTTTGTTTAATAAAAGCATGGAAAAATAAAGAAACTTAAAGAAACAAAAGATTGGTACCTTATTAAAAGGAAATAACGTGAATTCCTTGTACACTAAACAAACATATTAAATATGGACATGAATATCAAATATGGAATATATGTCTGTTGTGTATACACACACCACACACATACTTGGTCCAACAATTAACTTATAGTAGAGTATGACTTTTACAAGGAGCATGATTCTCATTGTTGAGGGTCACAAACAATGTTCGATTCTTGCTAACATTCTCTCAGCAATTAAGCTAATTGCATTGGGTCTTCTTAGCTAATACAATTTATTGTTCCTGTGTGGTTTAACCACTACTGGAAATTATGAAATTTCCGACCACCTAAAAGTGATTTAAATCAAGTCGAAAGTCTTGTTCCGATAACTTTTCGTATTCGGAAAAACTTTTGTTGCTATTTCCGACCACTTTTTGATATCAACTTGATTTAAAATAACTTTCAGATGGTCGAAAATTTCATAATTTCCAGTAGTGAACCAATGCATACTATATACTCGATTATGGGTTCCCATATAACCCAAGAAACATTATATTCAAAAGGTTTTTATATAGGGAATGATATAAACATGTTACCCAAACATTCAATCCTCTTTTGGTGCACATATTTAGCTAAGAAGAGTTCATCACATAACAAACTCATACCATATCCATACATAAATTCCACCTTATTATCATGCATGGAGTCTAGCTAATTACCAAAGCCATTTAAATGGAATTGAATGGAAGATTCGTGATTAGCCAAATGCTCTGTCGGGTCGGGGTGTGGGCCCCTTAGGGTTAGGGTTCAGTCTTTTGGAAGAATGTATAAAGAACCGCGTTTAATCAGTCAATAAATTTTAACAACTTATCAATTAGAGAAAGACGAAGTCGAGAAAGTAAACCTAATTAGTTGTACATATATATGATGGATGATATATACATAAAATGCAACTAACCTTAATTGCTCCGAGCTAGAAGAACAAAGTACGTGAAGGTGACTAAGAGTTTAATTTGATTTGTTCTTCAAAAGTGATGAGAAAGAAGAGAAGAGCTGCGTGCCTTATATATAATGTGTTATGAGGGGTTCTCAACTCTATATTATTGCGTCATTAAAGAGACAACTTCATCGGACGAAACATCCTTATCTCGTTAAACCATGCCCACCATCTACTTTAAAGATATAGAGTAGATTCAAGGTTCGGAAATTTATTATTTCCGGCTAACTTCTCAACTAACGATCTAATTGATTAAGTTTAATTTCTAATTATAGAAAAAAGTGGTAGGCGTTACCGACCACTTTCGATGAATGATTGGTAACCACAACAAAAGATTTCAGTCATATATATCTCTTATGTTGTTGACAAAGTTATTTTGATAATGCTAAGGTTTCAATCATTTTTAGGTGGTTGAAAAAGGTGATTATTTAGCCTTATTGATTAATATAACAACAAACACATATCGGACATGGTTAAATTTAGTATAGGTGTAGACATGGGATTCAATATGCACACGTCTTTAAACATTTAAAATTTTATAAATTTATAATTCTTACCCCAAGGCAGAATCCCATGTCTACACCTATATACTAAATTTAACCATGTCCAGTATGTGTTATGCCAATTTTGAGTCACCGTGATTTACACATTACTGAAAATTCTAAAATTTCCGACCACCTGAAAGTGATCTTAAATCAAGTTGAAAGTCTTGTTTCCGATCACTTTTGGTATCCGAAAAAACCTTTGCTGCTATTTCTGATCACTTTTTGCTTTCAACTTGATTTAAGATCACTATCAGGTGGTCGGAAATTTCATAATTTCCAGTAGTGACATCCTCTCACATGCTCTGTCGGGTCGGAGTGTGGGGGACCCTTAAGATTGGGGATTCAGTCTTTTAGGGTAAGAATCGGACCTTAAGGATACCAAACTCCCTCGTAACTTTAAAGTAGCCGATTCTTAGCACTCAAATGTAAGACTTTTAATAAAATTAGAAGAGACTCACGTCATCTTATCCATATGTCCATGGGTACACATAGCTAGTTAGTCAAGCCACTATAGTGACTTGTGAAGTCTTTGCGTTTTTAAGGTGGGGAAGAAGGAAGAATTACTTACCCAAATTGCATTGTATCGTCATATCAACTACGTCTTCTTCTTCATTTGTCTCTTTCTCTTGTCATCTCTTTTGGTTTAAGCAGAGATTATATTTTATATGTTGATTGAGTTTTGGGCACTAAAAACCATCCCATACGTACGACTGCTACTTAATAATAATATTTACTTAGTCAAACAACTTAAAAAGAAATTTGTTTGTGCTTTGTGAATCAAGTAATACTCGGATGACCTGTTTGGTTCGTAGAATATGATTAGAATGAAATACTAGTTCTGGAAAAAAAAAACATGTTTCATTGTTTATCGTACTTTTTTTTTTTTTTTTTTGATATTATGGAGAATAGTATTTCTGGAAATAATCTATATGACTATACATCTTGTAAGGGGAATAACAATTTCGAGAACTGCCTTGATATTATTAGGCTAAATTTTCAGGAATACTTGATAAAAATGTAATTTTTCTCTCATTAAATGTTGCTACAAAGACAAACTTTAGTAACAATATTGTGTATTTAGATTTGAATGAATTGTTTTTTGGTAGTGGACTTGTAGGCAATTCTAAATGAGAAAAAGGTTACATTTTTTTGAGTAATTGTCAGAGATTTGGTTGGCATGACCAAATATGGTAACAAAAGTATACCTGTGCATAAAATGTGTTAAAATTAATAATAAGGAACCAAATGTAAAAAATTCTTCCAAAAGGTTGAACCCCAACCCTAAGGGTCCTCCACACTTCGATCCGACAGAGTATTTGGGAGGAGGGGTTGAACCCCAACTTTAAGGAACCAAATGTAAAAAATAATAACAGTTAAGCGATTAAAAGTGACATTTTTTTTTAATAAATACATCTTAAAGGGTTAACTAGTAGTTAATACCATATTTGAGGGTGTCCGCTTCCCGTGAACCACACTAAGAAATGTAACACGTGTAACGGACTTAAGCGAAAAGTGTTAAGGAGAATTTAACTCATGATCTTTTAATACAAAAATTATACTTAGTCTTATCCACTTGGTCATCCCTTTGGGGTTAAGTTAGTTATGTTTCTTTGTGAATTAGAATGAAGGAATTGCTTAGAACTAAACATAAATTAATTGATTATACTTGCACTTAACCTCTTAATTACCACTGATAGCCGAATATTTGCCGTGCACGGCGCAAGTGAAATTAGACACCATTCTTAGCTTATAGCATAATATATTAATATATATAGTCATTTTCATATAGTATATATGTTGGAAAAGGACCAAAATAAAGGACCAAAATTTAATTTCAAGAATTAAAGACCATAGCATGGATAATATCAGCAAACCTGGATATAGGTTGTGACTACTTAATCTCTATCCACCCAAAAATATAATTTAAAAAAAAAAAAATCCCTATCCTCTCCTTCTAATTTTCAAATTCTTATCCTCATTAGTAGTTTATCAATAAATTAGTCCATATCCCAAAATATAATTGATTGGGTTATTAGATATGGTATTTGTGAGAATTAATAACCATTTTGGTCCCTCGATTATGTTGTAATTATCAAATGGAAAAATGGTCAAATAGGCCCTTAAATTTTTGCTAAAGAGTCAATTAGTCCTTCCAAATTTTTAAAGGTGCAATTACACCCATGAACAATGCGTTTTGATGCAATGAACCCAAATACAGGTAAATGACCTGCTATCATAGGTCATTGAAGATCCGGCGTATTTCCGACATATTTTCCGATAAAAAGTAACTGGCGACCGATCCCTGGCCACGAAGAAGGCAACCGGATCTGGGTTGTCTTCTCCGGCGAGAAGGTGACCACAGTGGTCGCCTTCTCGTCCAGAGAAGGCAACCTAGATCTGGGTTGCCTTCTCCAGTTGAGAAGGCGACCACTGTGGTGGCCTTCTCAATCGGAAGAGAAGGCGATCGCTGGAGAAGGCAACCAGTGGTATACCGGTTTGGACCATGCAATTACAGTTTCATTTGATAACATAATAAAAATAATACGTAAGACAGTATCAATTTAAATACACTATAGTGTTTATCGGTTTGGAGTTTGGACCATGGTCCACAATATAATTGCTGATATATTAATATGCTGAAACAGAGGAAGTTCTGAAGTGTAAAACAGCATAAATTAGGGAGATGAAAGCCCATTTTGGGGGGTCAAAGTTGAATACAATCATAAATTAGGGAAATTAAAGCCCAATTTCTTGATTTCGAGCTCAAAGTGGAATCAATGGACTTCTGTATCTATTTCTATATAAACTGGGAACCTGCAGGACTTAGCCCATTAACGCAGTCGAGCTGGGCTGTTTATTTTTCCAACAACACCTAAAACGATACAGACATACAGTGCGCGTTTAAATCTGATGAAACTATGCTGAAGAGCTCTTTCTTCTGCTTGATTCCTCGCTTCTCACTTGCTTCTCCATCTCCCAGGTATCTTTTATAAGCACATATTATGGTCAAATTTGGGGATTTATATGAACTCTCGTTGTATATGAGCTGAATATCAGGTGTTTGATGATTTGTTGAAGTAATGCCTTAGGTTCATTATAGATTTCATAGGTATCCTTTTAAATTTTAATTCTAATTTATTTATTTTTGATTCATTAAAGATATAGAAAAGTTTTCTTAAGCAAGATGAGCACAGCACCTGAACCTTTGTGCCCCAAGTTCTTTCCTGTTGAAAAGAGTGAAATTGCTTCAATAAGCAAACCTGAAGGTACTTTTGTTCCTGTAAAAGTGTAAAGTGTTTGGAGTTTAAAAATCTATGTGTGGAATATATTCATTTTACTTGCAGCTTTAGATTGAACTATCTCATGCCTTTTTTGCACTGTTTTCAGGTTTCAAATTCAGTCTTGTGTCTTATAACATTTTGGCTCAGGTAAAACATAGACTTTGATTTTGAGACCATATCTTGGACCTTCACATTACAACCATTACTTACTTATGCATGACAAAAATGAATTTTGTGCAATGACTAGTTCAGATACTTAATTGCAACTTTTTAAAATTTGAGAGTTTAATTGCTTTTTGGTAAAAGTTAGAGCAACTATTTGATCATTTTCACATTTTTTTCTGGGTATTTATATTATGTGTGTTAACTGTTTTAATGTTATATATTACTAATGTCTTGTTTTAAGAGCATTTCATATTTTTAAATTAGATCTATACTGATTTTATCATAGCGGATTTTTTTAGTCTAATGTTATTAGAGCGGACTTTTTTTTGCCAAATGCTATCAGCGGACTTTTTATAGTCGTAATGTTATCAGAGTAATAAGAAAAAATTAATGTTAAGACCTTATCGCTAGATTTATAGCTCTCAATGACTTAGCATAAACTTTTCGTATATCCAAATTATTATAACATTTTAGATTAATTTAATTTAATTTTTTTTTTTTCATATAGAATGTCTTTTACCTGAGATTGAAATATAAAGTTATTAAAGGTTGTTAACCAGAAAAGTTGTGTGGTAAGAGTATATATATATTTTCTATATAAGTTATTTTGTCTTGCGATTAAGGCATCATGGGGATAATGTGTGCCTTGGGAGGATAATGTGTTTTGCGAGTTTATTCTTTTTCTTAAAAAGTGTTTTCTAGTTGGGACAAATAGTTAGTGATATATTAAGCCCTCTTCACCTTTTATGATTATGATTATGGCCAATTGGATTTTGTGTAGTAGAGTCATTTTCAAGTGCTGCTTGGTTGTTTATGTAGTAATCAACAATAAATTTTCTTTAAAAATTCATACTTTTGACATTTTGATTTGTAGGCTTATGTAAAGAGCGCTTTACTTCCACACTCGCCGTCATCATGTCTCAAGTATGTTCCCTAACTTAGAGAAGTCTACTGCTTTTCATATGCATTTTTCTTTTTGTTTTCTCAAAACACAACCATTATGCAATTATCTATGTAAACAGGAAGTGATTGTGTATTGTGTAGTAAATAGTAATCTATGTAAACCGATAGTATAGTTACTATTTCTCCACTGTCCTTTGTTATTGTTACTAGCTATCTAGCCCAATGGCCTTTCTTTCTTTCTCCTAAAATTTGTTTCTCTCTTTGTTTACACACAACACATAAGGCTCCTGCTGATTCAAATTGCCAACCCCTTTGGAGCCCTAATGTATCTTTTGTTGTAATGAACATCTCACAGCTTACTTAAATCTCATTCCACAACTTTTTGTTGTTTGATGTTTAGTTAATAAACGCCATAGAACATGCTTCCATATAGATAGTGTCATAATTCGACTGAAGATATAGTCAGTATTCAGATAAGTGTTTGATTGCAACAGGTGGAAAGCTCGGTCTCAGGCAATCTTGACTGTTCTTAAAGGCCTAGGATCAGATTTTCTTTGTTTACAGGTTTGACAATTTAGATTATTTGAACCGAATTTTCTCATCTTCTTTGTTTACATGGTCCATATTTTAGCTGGATCATTACCTGAAATCAATACTACACGTGTATGTAGGAACTGGATGAGTACGATAGCTTCTATAAGAAAAATATCGAGAGTTTTGGCTACTCAAGTATCTATGTTCAAAGAGGTGGGCAGAAGAAAGATGGATGCGGGATCTTTTATAAGCCCAAATGGTATGCTAAGTATTTCTTGTTCTGCGACTCTTACTCGTGATGCTAGAAGATAATCAATATTAATGGAAAGTTCTAATATGGTGTAACTCCGAACTTAAATTTTAAAAATGTACATCTTAGTTAAGGTTTAGAGACATTTGTGTGCTTTTGTGTGTACAAGAAATGGGAAAAGATTCCTTATCACGTATTATGTATTTTCTAAACAGCGCAGAGTTGATTATTGAAGAAAAAATAGATTACAACGATCTTTTAAATTCAATTCAAGATGAAGCTGCAAGTCTGAAGAAAGATGTTGATCTATCAGCTAGTGGAAATAAAAGTGATGAATCGACAAATGGTACTCTTGGCCTCTTTAGGTTTCTATGTTTATTATTATTTTTTATATATTTTCTGGAAAATTATACGTTCCACACCTTATATTCATATTCAGAGCAGAAAAGCACTCAAACAGATCGCGGAGATCCTAATGATCCTCGTGTCAGACTGAAACGGGATTGTGTCGGTATTATGGCTGCCTTCAAACTCAACGATCCTTCTTGTCATCACATTATTGTTGCAAATACCATATTTACTGGTGAGACTTGTGTCTAATTAACGTGTTATAGTTTAATGTTGCTATAGATTTGCTCTATCAGACCGTAACTTAAATGCCCAATTTTGTTTTATTTTATATGCATACACACACATATTTTCTTCTTAAGTTCCTGTTAATTGCCTTACCAGGGATCCCGAATGGATAGATGTCAAACTGGCACAAGCCAAATATTTGCTACGTCGCTTAGCTGAATTCAAGTCAAGAGTGTCGGACCAATTTGGCTGCTCGCCTTCTGTAATAGTAGCCGGTGACTTCAATTCAGTCCCCGGGGATCAAGTAAGTATTTCAAACCTTTCGTATCTGAAGTAGTTTCTCCTTGTCGAAAACCAATTTGCATATGCTTTTAAAGGCAGCGTTTTGAAGCGCCATGACATAATCTCACTTTGTTTTAGGTATACCAATACATTGTTTCTGGTACCTCTCCGCTCGGTCCTCAGCCAGAAATCTCAGACGAGATGCCTATTCCACTATGCGTGTATATGCATACACTAAAGGGGAGCCCCGTTCACCAACTGCACCCCCGGTTTTACAGGAACTCTGGATTACGTTTTATTTTCGCCTTCTGGAGATATAAAACCAGTTAGCTACCTCGAACTCCCGGGACCAGAATCATCCGATGTACAAGGTGGGTTGCCCAATTACTACCACCCAAGTGACCATCTCCCAATTGGTGCTGAATTTGAAGTCGGATCCATAAGCGAATTTCCATATATGGTTAGCTTCTCCTTCTTCCCTCCATACTAAGGCCTCACAATTCTTCTGTTAAATTATTTTTTTCGCCCCATCAAGCTCCGCGGGCGTCAACTGAAAGATATGTTTCGTTTCAACTAAAGCTTAAGCTGATAGTGAGATTATACATTTATATTTTTATATACTATATGCTCAACGTCGACTTTCCCTGTGTTTTGTTGCATTTCATGGTTTTCAAAACATTGCTGCAACTGTATTTTCGAAAAAACTTAAGTTCAATATGATTCTTGGATGCAAAGTTCCTATGCTATACGGAATTGAAACCTTAAAATTTTTGATATATCTGATGATTTGTCTGAGCTAGGTAGACACTCTCACACTCATATTTGAACACATAAATGATAGTATGAGCTTTCTCAGTCACTTGTCTGCATATACCACATGCATAAATGATAGTATGAGCTTTCTTAGGGGGTGTTTGGTAAATAACTGTTAGCCGATAGCGGATTAGTTTAGTGAGTTTGACTAGTTGATAGCATTAGTTGATTGTAGAAAAGTATTTGATAATTAATTGTTAGCTGATAGTTGATTACATACACAAAATGACTTTTTCAAAGTTGATCGAAAAAGTTACTTTGAACAGTTTTTTGAATTTTAGCATTTTAGAGCAATAAGTTGTTACAAAAAGCTAATTAATCAAACACTCATATTGATTGCTTAACTAAATCAAACAGCTAATAGTGATCAAATAAGTCAAAATTAACTGATAGGCTAAATATTTTACGAAACAGGCCTAAAACTGAAAAAGTAGCTACAGTAATTAATGCATGCATGCCTGGTGACAAAGATCTTCAAACTCCTAATACCACTGCCCACTGCTTTTAACGTGCCACTGCGACGGGCCGGGAAGAACTGGAATGGAGAAGTATGTATCCACCGCCGCCATTACTTCTTTCTCATCCGCCGTTGGTGAACCACGGCCGCCGCCGCAACACACCAATTTCCGCAATAATGCTTTACCCACCACCGGCAAACCTCGCCGCCGGCGGCGGCGGCTACCCCTTGGACTACTGCAACTTCTTGATGATCTTTCTCCTGTCTCTTCATCTCCATCTCTCTCTGATCTCCCCAGGCCAGATCCTACAATACTATAAATTTTCTCCCTCCGATCCCACAGTAATATTTATTGAATTGTGTATATATCTTAATTGGCTAATTGCTTTATTGTGTTTGTAGTAGAGGAGTGTTTGGATGGGAGATTGATCTAGATGTGCTTTTATAGATAGTGAGTTGCAAGGGTTACTTCATGGAAAATTGATTGTTGGTTTTATGACTACCCGAGTCAACGACATGCCAACACTGTTATCCAGTAATTTAGAAAAATGAAAAGATTTATGACTACCAGAGTAAAAAACTACTAAGTAGCTTTTGTTACATATATGATTGATTGGAGAAATAATAATAAAAAAAAAATAACCCATTTTTTATTTTTTTTTCCAGATAAATCAAATGTGGCAAGTTAACAAAGAATTGAATAAAAAAAAAAGAATAAACATATATGATAAATAAGCCTCTCAAATTGAAGTTTTTGGACCATAAATAGCTTGCAAGGAAGTGGTTGAGTGAGTGAAACGTGATTCTTATACCAGAGTTCATTCTTACCAATACACTTTCAATCGAACCCATCTATTGGACATGTTCTTCCTAGGTGATTTACCTCTCCTATGTAAATTGCGATCATTACACACGAGTAAAGTTTATCTAATGCATACTATCGAATAATGATTATGCGTTTTTCTCGTCATTCAAAAAAATTCGTTATATTGTACACACTAAATAAATTAAACCTAATTTGAGATGACATGACATATTTCCCCACATGAGGACTCCCATTCTTTTCTAATACTTTCGCAGAATGAAAAATGTAAAGTGTTTTCATGTTTAAAAAATGAAGTAATGGCTGGTGGGAGCTTAGTCAATTTAGTTTCTATTTATGAAGGGAGCATAGTATGGCCTTTGGACCCCAAGAAAGAAAATTGATGGATAGATGATTCTAGCTAGCTTAATGAATAGGACTATTATCTTCTCTCCAGGTAGTGGTCACCATGGAAACTTTTCCATCTCACATTTTTGGTATGTATGGGATAATGGCACTAGCTTTTCACCTTTTTTTTTTTTTTTTTTTTTTTTGAAGTTTTCAATGAATTGGCATTCATTTGTTACCTCTTTAACCATTGTTGTATGTAGTAGTTTTATGCTTAAAAAAGGTACATGTTTTGAATGCCTAAGTATTCATTTGGATAACAAAATATGCCCAATGAATTAATATACTTTTTTTGGGTGTAGCTCATGATTTCCATCGTCGAACTAATCCCCTAACTGAATTGTAGATACCTCTATTGGGTGAGACAGCTGACTGGAGATTTAAGGTTGCTCCATACCCTAAGTCAAGGATCAAATCCATTGACCTTTGGTTAAAATTCGATGAGTCCCTTCCACTCAACTACACCCCAGGATTTAGATGAATGAATATAATGCAAGAGAAAATATGATTGCATTGTCTGGCAGTAGAAAGTAAAGAAGGTCAAATAGACTACTCAAATCGCAAGAATTAAGTTTTCAACCCAGTGGCTACATACAAACAAACTATCCAACCAACTTGGATGTGCAGTGTTGCTTCCATATATTTCCCTCTCCTTTCTTTTCTTTGGTGAGGTTCTTCAAATTTCCTTTTCTTTTAAAGATGAAGGGGTGAGGAAAGGTTTCAAAGAAAATACATCTACAAATATATTATTGATCTTCTTGTCTAGAGTTGAAAATCTTAAATTGAAAAGGTAAAATACTCTCAAATTTACAAGTTCTTAAATTTTGCTTTGTTAATTAACACCTTGGGATTTGTAGACTAATTGAAACACATCTCACAATTATCGATCTCATCCACCCATCTAATTAAGAGTAGAAGTGGTGAGATTAAACAACACTATATTAGTACGTACTGTAATTATGTCCCACAACAGTACAAGTCTTACATATGTAAGTGAACGACCAACAAACACATATAGAGTGGAATTGAAGAAGGTGGATGAAAGCTAGCTATGATTCAATTCCTTCAACATCCACCTACATTATGTACTAATGTACTATTGATAATTATAAAGATGATTATTATTGGAGTACGTGGTCTCCCAATACCACTACTAATTTGTAGTGTGTATTGGTGACAGATTGTGTTGGAAATTAGGGGACTCATAATTGAATAAGACATCAAGCTAAGGCATAGGTCATATACTAGGTTGATAAGGATAGTTCGTTTAGTTTATGATGGAGCAATTGAAATCAACGAGTGGTGATTTGGGTGAATGATAGAGCTTGAGCTTTCGAATCAACAAGTGGTGAGGTGTTAGTGAATAGAGCTTTCGATTTTAAGAACTAATATTAAAAAGATAGTTTATGACGGGGTAATACTCATCTCGTGTTCTTATTCATTTTTTTACACGCTAGAAGGAGAGCTCAAACCTCCAACCTTGTGATTAAGAGCCACACATTCTAACCAACTAAGCTATTCTAGCTTACCCATTAGTATGGGTCATTTTATTCAATGATAGTTTATGACGGAGTCTTTGGTGAATGATAGAGCTTGGATGTATAGATGTTAGTTAACAAAGCTTTCGTAATTACTCATGTTTTTGTTTCAATATGCATTGTTTATTAAAGTAAATAAACATAAGTGAAAATATTTAGAGCTCGTTTAATAAAATCATTTTTTACCCGCTAAAAAATGAGGCTAGAATCTCCAACCTTGTGGTTTAATAATCACACACTCCAACCAACTAAACTATTCCAGCTACCCATTAGTATGCATCGTTTTATTCAAGGATAGTTTATGACAGAGTGATTGTAATCAACGGTGGTGATTTGGGTGAATGATAGAACTTGAATGTATAGATGTTATAACAGAACTTTTCGATAAATTACTCATATTTTTGTTCAATATGCATTGTTTATCAAGGTAATTAAGAAACATATATGAAAATTTTTTTAGAGCTCATTTAATAAACGGACAAAATCTGAACATGCTCAGTTAAGATATGTCAACGTGGACTAATTCTTAACAAGATTTTCAAAAAAAAAAAAAAAAACTAATTATGCTAAGAGAATATTAAAATCGTACCATTTTTTACACACTAGAAGGAAGGCTTGAACCACCAACTTTGTGGTTAACAACCACACGCTCTAATCAACTGAGCTATTCTAGCTATCCATTTGTATGCATCATTTTATTCAAGAATAGTTCATGACGAAGTGATTTGAATCAACGAGTGGTGACTTTAGGGGAATGATAGAGCTGGGATGTATAAATGTTATTAACAGAGCTTTCGATAAATTACTCGCGTTTTTGTTCGAAAAAAATTGTTTTGAGTAGTTTTTTAAATTTTGATATTTTTGGAGCAATAAGCTGTTACAAAAAACTAATTAATCAAACACTTATATTAGTTGTTTAACTAAATCAAACTAATAGTGGTCAAATAAGTCAAAATTGAACTGATAAGCTCTATGTTACTAAACATGTCCATATATAAGTGTTAGGGTCTTATATTAACTAAGCGTCCCTCGTACAGTTAAGACCTGCTCATGACATCTCATCATCTGAGCAAAAAAAAATTAAAAAATCCCCTTACTAAGATGTTCAAAAAATCATTCTCCATAATACAATGACATTTATAATTCCATTAAACAAATATTTTGTAAATTGGAATACTAGTATATTATTACTTATTTTTGAAGAATAAATTTATTACTATATATATATACTGATTAATATCGAGTATAAAAAATACACCCGCATCTTTAAATTTACATATTTTTTTTTAATAGGTAATTATTACTATATAGATTAGTATTGATAATATCGAGTTATAAATACCCCGCACTCTTAAATTACAATATTTTTTTAATGGTAATATATATAGTATATATATATATATCATATATAATATATAATATATATATATAAATATATATATTATTTGTGTGTGTTTGTGTGTGTGTGTGTGTGTGTGTGTGTGTTGTGTGTGGTTGGTGTGTGTGTGTGTGTGTGTGTGTGTGTGTGTGTGTGTGTGGTGTGTGTGTGTGTGTGAATAAATATATATAATGATTTTGTGTATGTATGTATTATATATTGGCAATAAATTTATTACTTATATAGTCCAGGACTCAAATTAGAGAATAAATATCCTATACTCTTAAATTACAATACTCCCGTAGTTTGTTATAGGTAAAAAATTATATCAATTAGTCTAAATATTAAATATAAATTCTTCTAAATTTGTACAATTACAATAGGGGTTGGGGACACAATATCAATTTCTTGGATTTAAAAAAAAAAAAAAAAAAAACTGGTTAAATTTTGTTTGCTGGGTCTAAAAAAGAATTTTTTTTCTTTTTTTTTTTTTTGAAAAAAATGAGAATGGGAACGTATTTTTAAGTTCTTTTATGCAATCATAAATTGTTAATGAATTATTTGCAAGTAAAACTAATCGCTCCGGACAATTGGGGAAAGTAAATAAATGCAATTATAATTAAGGCGAAATAAATTATATTAATATAACCTAAATAGGATCCATGCATACCAATCAAATTAAAGGAAATTAAAAAACACTAGATTGAAATTCATAAATAAAACATAATAAGATCGACAACAATACGACACACTGATAACAGAAACAACACACAAAACGACAACATATTTCAAACAAATTTAGAAAACATAACGCAAATTAAAATGCAAGCCCGCCCGCCAACAATTGCAGATAAAGATGAATACGATGACTGGATTTAGATAGACGACGGGAAGAAATTGTAGAGCCAATCTTGATTCAAACCACCAGGAATTGATAAGCCGATAATGCAGATTACCGGCACCGCCGCCATTGTTAGTTGGCAATGCGCCGCCACCAGCAGGGAAAAGCACCTGTGGCTGATAGCTCCCCTCACCACCGAAGCCGCCGCCTTGCAACGGCGGCGGCGGCGGCGGAGCCACCATGTTCGGGATGAACCATGTTGCAGGGTCGACGTTTGGGAATCAATTGTCCCGCCGGTGCTGGCGGAGTCGTCGTCCACCCTGGATCAAACGACGGGCTGTGGCTGAGGACGTAGTAAGAGCCGCACCATCTAGTCCGCCGGAAACGGCGGCATCCGATGCAACATCGCGATGATGGTTCCTGCCACGACGGTTCGACGACGGCGGTGGGGAGGCCTAGCCGCAGCCACCATCGCCGTTATTCAGCGCCACCCCTAGCATATCCTGCTCCCTCTTTAGCCAGCTCCACCATCTTGTCATCAGCCAACGCATACAAACCCTTAAGCTGCCTGGCATCCATCTCCGTCAAGCTTTTTCTCCCGGCGATCACCTCCGTCATCAGCACATTCATCTCCTTCCTCTCCACTTCCTCCTCCATCCTCCTGATTTTCCTAATCGCCTCATTAACCCTACCCCTCATATACTCCTCATGAAACACCATCCTCTTCACCCTCTCCTCCTCCGGAATCTCCATAAACGACAAGAACATCTTCGTCGCCGCCTCCACCGCCGGCCCAAACAATCTCACCCCTCTCCATCGTCGGACTAGCATCACAATCCCAATTTCCGACCCACAAAGCACAGAAAGCTCCTTTGCTTTCTTGAACAACGCCTCCGTCTTCCTCTCAATCATGTGGTTTTTACCGCTGCTCGCATGGTGAATGATGATCGGAAAACTAGTTTTCCGGCGGAGGAAATACAATTAATTATATTGTTATATAAATCGGGAAACCAGACTGGTTTAATTACATTTTCCAATACAACTTTTATCGTATATTTATAGTTTCACTAAGTGGTTGACTTTTAACCTATTATAGAAATATTTTAATAATATTTCTAAATTAATCGTTGTTTAAGCAAATATGAAATTTTTTTTAATGATATTTGATTTTTATCCATTTTGGTGGTCAAAATTTTTTTGGTTACCAAATATTATTAATCAATGATATTGTTTTAATAATATTTCTAAATTAGCCAACATTTAAGCAATTATAGAAATATTTTAACGATATTTCTAAATGTAGAAATCGATTAAGATTCATACGATACAAAATGATACACTATCATTAATGCAAAGAATTAAATCAATTCACATTTAGAAACACCATTAATGCAAAAAAAAAAAATTTGACCACCAAAATAGATAAAAATTAAATATCATTAAACATTTTCATATTTGATTAAATGATGATTAATTAAAATATTTATATTTATATATTAAGTTAAAAGCCGACCACTTTAGAAATACCCATTAAAATATTTCTATAATTACTTAAACGCCGGCCAATTTAAAAACACCATCAAAACCATATCCTTGATTTATATATAATATTTGCTAACAAAAAATAAAATAAAAATTAACCACTAAAATGGATAAATTAAATATAAAATTTATAATTAAGTGAAATGTATTTTAACAACAATTCCCGTGTATATTATCATACAATTACAAATATAGTATATAATATATAGATTATTAATAATAACTATTTAACTAATAATGTGTGTGTATCAAATATGTATATGGTTAGTTTGATACCAACATAGTTAAATATTAATTATTAATATAATCATCATATTATATTTATTATATATTATAAAAGAAAATTGTTATTAAAATACATCCAATTAATAAAATTACAATTTAAGAATTATAAGATCATAATGATTTTTGTCTGGCACATATTCACAACTATACAGGTCACTCTTAGTTGTTACGTGTATTATGTTTTATTAAAAAATCATATGTTTTCGACTATATTTAAAAAGTGAATGAAAATTTTTAAATTTTTAATTTTTTTTTACCACATCTAAAAGATGGTTTAAAAATTTCAAACATTAAGAAAAATATATAATTTCTCACCACTTTGGTAATCGAACAAAATTTATCAACCACATTTTAATGATATTTTTAAATTGGTCGACATTTAAACCATTATGAAAATATTTTAATAATAATATTTCTAAATGTAAAAATCGATTAATTCAGCCTTCTCATTATCTTCTAAACTCGTTTATATTCTTCATAGAAAATGTTAATTAAACCAGTCTGATCTTCAAAAATTTATAGCAATTATAATTATTTGCATTTTCTCTCTTTATTGCTGGTCAAGGAGGTTTGCACTTAATTCATGTCATATATATATATATATATATATATATAATATAAAATACCTCGTAAATAGAAACAACATTTGTAGTGTAACAGTTTGTTACCTAGCCTGCATGTGCATCAGGACCTAACCAGAATGGTCTTTCCACCTTCAGTTGTCCAACGATCCCGTAACTTTGTATCAAAGCCCGAGAAACAATGAATGAAAATCAGAATTAATCATTAAATATTCATACAATATATATGTCAATATATATATGTTCAATATGTTAATTAACTGTTTTTCAAAAAAAAAAAGTTAATTTAACTAGAATTACAAAACAAATAAAAAAAATGGAAATATGTCCAACATTAGGTTTCCTGGGCCATGCAAGAAAATAATCCTTTGGCTCTCCTATAGCAACCTTCAAGCCTGTTTTCCTATGGAAATTAAAAAAAAGAAGCCATGCAATTATTTAATGAAGTAACGTACTAATACAGTAATGATATTGAATTATAATACTTAGGGCCATGCAAAAAATAAGTTTTTGACTGTTCTTATAGCACCTTCAAGCATGTTGGCCATGGAAACTAAAAGATATGTATGTGAAATATATACATACATATATATATATAATATTCCTGGGGCCATGCAAAGAATAAGTCCTTTGGCTGTTCCTATAGCAACCTTCAAGCCTGTTAGTCATGAAACTAAAGATAAAGAAAGCCTGCAATTATCTAATCTAATGATAGTTAACACATTATACAAATATATGAATTTGAATTATATATACATTAACAATAGATCGACGGAAAGTGGAGGCATTCAGGACTCTGACACTCGTCATAACGCGAAAACAAGTGCAGTTTGTCTTAGGGTTAAAGTCTGAAATGAATTTCCGATCATGACGGCCGACACCGTCAAATGTTTGCCGTACAACGTTTTGATAAAACGGAACAGCATTGCGGCCTACTGTTTGACGGCTCTTCATTTGCCGTTTGTTTTTCGGCAAACAAAAGAGCTTTTATGAGCCGCTTGGGGTTGTTTTTCAACCATGCGTAACTGCCTACGCGTAGCTATAAATATATACACGAAAACTTCTAGGGTTTCGCAATGTTAATGACCAAAAATTATCCCTTACTCCTTATTTTAGAAAGCCGTCAACCGGGCCTATGATTAAGAAAATGTCAGTGATGACGTCAGAAAATAAAAATTAAATAATATAAATGTACCCGTAATATTATTGTGGAATTCAACTTACTTTAAAATTAATCGGCTGCCGTCCAAAAATATTTTAATATTTTTTTTTATTTCAAATGACTGAAATTAATTTTATTCAATGTACTTTTAGACAGTACTTCGATGTTGCCTGTTTCAAAATTGGGTTGTTAGTAGGCATTTTTAAAAGGTGGATGGTAAAATTCATGTTTTTTTTTAGTAGTGTTGTGCTATATGTGTATGTTTGTGTGTAAGGGGTGTCAATGGATAATAATCTTTATTGATTTAGCCAGTAATTTAGACAATTTAGATTGATTTTTTTATTTTTATTTTTTGATCTTTACTATGAAACACAAAATAGAGCTTCCTATTAATCACCTAGGGTAACACATTCGAATAGTGACTGCGAACTTTATTGTAAATTAAGAATATATAATATTAATACTATAGAATATTATATATATTATATATATACACTTTGAATATAATGAGTTTATAATTATTTAAAATCTATTACAAAACAAAAGTAGTTAATAAGCGATACTAATGTATATGAGTATATGACATCACCAATGCTACAAATTTAGTGATCAAAATGAACTAAATTTCGTCATTAAATGTTAAAAAAAAGTTTGAATCACTTATATTAATATGAAATAGTGGTGATGTTAAATATAATGCTATGAAATATTATATTTAGTGGCACTTTTCGTTAATAAATGTAAGATTTCTTATATTGATAAAGCTATAAAGATGTTATCATTGTTAATCGTAAATTTAATTATAAAAATTATATAGTAAAATTTTAATAAAACTTTTTTTTTTTAGTAGTATTGACTTTGTTACAATGCAATATAGATTCATAACTATTTTCTCCATTTACTAAAGCACAAATTAAAGAGTCAATACCGCCCACACTGAGCTAGACTAACCCCACAAATGAAATTTTTGTACAACAAATTTCCATTGTCAATGTTCAATGTAGTTATATTGTGAAACTATGATAATGTCTAATAGCTTGCAAATCACACAGAGTGGTAAACTGCACTAGACAAATTATGTGTAACGGATTCGGCCAAGAAAATATACGTAATAATTAAACTCGTGACCTTTTTAATACAAGAATTATATGTTTCACACACTCGGATCACCCTTATGAGGCATATTATTAATTTATTATTATTATTATTATTTTTTTCTTTGCGACACATCAACTTAAAAAAAATGTTTGTATCACTTTTTTTTTGTATTAAATTATATTGAATATTTGGAGTATAATTTTATCCGATTAGTTTAATATTGGTTGGCAAATTCAATCTCATGAATATACGTCAAACTAATTAACGACACATAATAACTGTAAAAAGCATTCTAGAACTTTTCATTTTTACTGACGTAATATAGTAATATATATCTACTAATTAATATAGTAACATATCTATCAATATAGTAAATGTAAAAAGCATTCTAAAACTTTTTGTTTTTGCCGATCTAATATAGTAATATATCTAACTAATATAGTAACATATCTACCAATATCAGTATTGAAAACTTAATTTCTTTATTCAAATTTATAATATTCTAAAAAAAAAAAAAAGCGCCTTACATTACTTTGTGACATTCTAATACAAGAATTATATGCTCCTCACACTCGGTCACCCCTTATGAGGCATATTATAATAATAATAATAATAATAATAATAATTATTATTATTATTATATATTATTATTTATTTAGTTATTATTGACGACACATCAACTTTAAAAAAAAAAAAATGTTTGTATCACTTTTTTTGTATTAAATTATATTGAATATTTGGAGTATAATTTATCCGATTAGTTTTATATCGGTTGGCAAATTCAATCTCATACATATACGTCAAACTAATAACGACATTAATAAATGTAAAAAATATTTCTAGAACTTTTCGTTTTTACCAACCTAATTTAGTAATATATCTATTAATATAGTAACATATCTACCAATATAGTAAATGTAAAAAGCATCTAGACTTTTCCTTTTTACCAACCTAATATAGTAATATATCTACTAATATAGCAACATATCTACCAATATAGTATTGAACTTAATTTCTTTTCAAATTTATAATATTTCAAAAAACAATAAGAAAAAAAAACGCATTGCATTACTCGTAACCTTCTAATACAAGAATTATATGCTCCTCACACTCGGCCACCCCTTATCTGGCCTATTATTATTATTATATTATTAT
>VALG01014952.1:0-32241 GCA_009835305.1 Ipomoea purpurea | reverse complement strand
GAGTCAAGCTCGACAAATACTAAAACCAAACTTGGGGATCAAAGCCCTGGTGTTCGACACTAACAAAAACTAACATAAGTGTCTAATGATCAGAGTTTAACATCATAATTCATTCAAGTCTATACTAAGATCCAACATCTCAACTACGTTTATACTATCTCGTACGCGCTCAAACAACTGGGCCCACTTGAAAGGGGTTAAAAAAACAGGGGGAAACATAAACCCGTTAACACGAATGCTAAGTATAAAGCCACTCAACCCTGTAAAGTACTATTAGATATAGATTTTGAAAATCATTTGGTAAGAACACTTAAATTCAAGTACTTAAGACACTTATTCAACATCTCAAAACATGCTCAAACATATACTATATGCTTGCAACCTATTCAACATATAAACATGCTTTCACAAGTACTCTTCTTACACATAGATAGTATATAGATATATCACATGCAACTTGTAACACCCCTAAATTTCAAGATAATTAAAACTTATAAAATAGAGGCGAATCCATGGATTGAATCCCAAATAGAGCATAAACAATCCATAAGAGTCAGGGTGTTATGCCACACCTAGGTTGAGAACCTAGTGCATAGGCTAAACTACCCAAGCATAAGAATCCTCAAATCAATATTCAATACAATCCCAAGGCACGCAGGACAACTACTGAGCTAAGACTAAATAAGCTAAGTCCAAGGCTCTGACAAGCGCGCACCGAAAAAAGCTCATCACCTTAAAAACATTCGTATAAAAACCGTCAACGAATAATGCTGGTAACCTACTCCAACGCGTTAAGACAATATAGGTAGATATACGAAACTCATTTTGAAACTGAATACATTACTATACTTATGAGACTCTAGTTCTAAATCCAAGATCAAGACTCATGGCATATAAACAAACTCAAATAATAGAATAATCATAAGAACTAATATGCATCTTAAACATGCAATGCAAGACATAACAGGCGATAATCATGCAAATAACGAGTAGAGGCAGCTAAGACATTCAATACAATCAATAGCAAGTAGTCAACAAAGCACACAATTCATCCTCCAACCTTATAACAAGTTCCAACCCTTGTAGCTCCCCCCTTCGTCCTTATATCAGTTCCAACCTTACCTCCAGGCCACCCTTATATCCCCACCGCTTATGCCTCGGGTAACTACATGCCCCCAGCGACGAACCCACCTTTCAACCACCAACATATTAAGATGGTGCCGCATTGCCATTCAATGATCCGCACCTCTAGTGTCAATATCAAGGGGTTAGCGCATATAGCTCTAACATGACACCGCAACACTTATAACCTGACCCATGCCTAAAGCAAGCAAGTCGAAGGTGGGTGTGTACCTTTAGCACAGTCACCGCTATGGCCTGTACCTTTAGTACAATGACCGGGCAGAAGTGGTGTCTAACCGCCAACAATTTATTTCCACCAATCACAATCTCATTATCAACATCATCATCATTAGTCACATTGGTCATTGCGCAATGACCCAATACTCATTATCATCAATCAAATAAACACATAAACACATAACAAGCAAGACATAATAACAACGACACGCATCACACATTAAAATCCAAGAACGATCCTAAAACACCAAACAGACTCATACACGATAAACGGGGTACAACGAGACACAACGGGATACGGGGAAATATCAAACGGGGAAAAACACCCCGAACCACGCTGGGATTCCAGCGGGTAGGTAGCGGGTGGAGGACCACCTGCCACCCACCGCCAGCGGCCGATTACTATTCCAGTGGGTAGCCGGCGGGCAGACCACCGCCCGCTGGCTGCCCACTGGAACAGTATTGCGGGCAGCGGGTAGGGTGGTGGGTGGTCAGTCCCCCCACCTAACCCCACTGATACACAAGCACTTTTATGGTCTCGGGATCCCTCGTGGAACCCGAAACCATTTCCCAAACACATTTAAACACATAACGACAACACCATGTATTCAATTAATGGAATTAAACCAAGAATCACACCAAATACACCCTAACACGATTCCTAAAACATGCCAAGACTCAACACAAATCACATAACGATGCAGGGACATCTGGAATCACAAGAAAATCAAGAAATCTATATGCAAAGGCCTAAACACAAGTCCTAGGCTAGACTCAACACCCGATCATGCAAAATCCCACCAACATACCAAGAAATAACATAATAGAAATCCACGTTATAACCCTAGGGCTCTAAACATAATCAAAATACAAGATCGTTTCATATAAATTAAGATCATAGTATCAAGAACATCAAGATCTATCAACATAAGCCATCAAGAAACACATAAACCATCAAGATTATCACATAAACACCAATACAAACCCTAAGGCCAAAGTTCTATCCAAGACTCAAACACAGGAGATCATATATCAGATGGAGCCAATGAATCAAGATATAGCAAGGAAAAGGTTACGGGTTTTGCTGAGTGCATGTGTGTACCTTTCCTTGCCTAAGTGAAATATCCTTTGGCTTACTAAGTTCTTTCTCTAAAGATCCTCTTCCGTGCGATTTGCCTATGTTGCGTGGCCAGGGAGATTCCTCTGTAGGTTTCTTCCCTGGGAATATCTTGGTGTGGTCAGAATTAAACTGTGGTAGGTTTCTAAATGCTTCTAAATCCCGTATATTAGATCAGGATCCACTACCTAGGTTCTAAATAGCTAAGGTCGCATTTATTCTGGCGATTCTGTATAGGATAAGGCATTTGCTTTAAGGATAAGGGTCTACGATCCATTTGGCCCACATCACTTAATTAAAGGGAACCCTCAAAACAAGTTAAATCTTCCTTTCTAGGATTATATTAATTGAAGTCAAATTTAAAATAATTATCGGGGATTTAAAGTCTGCTTACACGGCGGTGTCTACACAACTTCTTGCTCATGCCAACATCTTTACTTGCACCATAATCTCAATAATTTCCTTTCTCACATTTTTTGTTTGAAGACCAAATATCATGCCAATCTTCTCAAATGCAACTACGATTAATGATTTCCAGAAATAAATGTAGGTTTTAAATTAGATTTTTAGGCTACTTAAGAAGCCATAATACACTCTTACTCAGATGAATCTGACATCATGCTCTTTTTTAAAATATGTAAAAACCGATACTTTGCATTATCAATTCTATGAAACAAGGAAGATCATGCATAGTCATTCTAAAATTCTCAATCACTTAACAACCTTCCCAATGCAATAAAACAAGTTAGTTGATCTATTGGGGCTGAGCCACTCGACTGTATATCTCTTTAAATTCGCAGCTAACCTATCTTCTTTTCTTTTGACTGCTATTATCCATAGATATTTGTTGTTCCATGTTGTATCTGGGACATATTCAATTTCTCGAAATTCTATTTAGCCAAGAGCCTTCTTCTTAACTTATATATTTTCTTATCAGTTTCTATTTGATGGTCTAGTTGTTTTCTTCTCTATATCCTATTTATATTATCTATATTATATTTTATATCTATGTTCTTTCTATATCTCTAATTTTATATTTTTTATATCATTAAACTGCATTATCTTCATCTTCTCTCTATCTTTTATATATCTATTCTATCCAGCACACAAACAAAGCCTGAGCCATGCATTTTCCTACACAAATCCTCATTAGTATATCATATCCTCTATTACTCCATTATATTTATTATCATATACTTTAATCTTTTCTTTACTTTGAATAATGCCGTCGTAACGAGCACGAGGTGCGAGCGCTCAACGCGACCAACGAGGCCCCCCGGTCCGAACACGCATAGCTGAGCCACAGAGGGCCCGTCCAGAACCATCCTTTGGACTGGCGAAGCTTGGTGACGGGGCTTGTGAAGGCCCGTCACTTGACTCCGCCAAGCAAACGGTCCTTGGCAACGGATCTAGTTGTGATCCGTTGCCTTGGTCCGCCACACTATGGAGCTGCCAACAGATCATGCCTAGATCCGTTGCTAGGTCTGTTGGGTTACTGGTGCACCATCTGTGTGCCACCAGACCCCCCTTTCTTCTTCACCTGTTAAACATTACAGATGCAAACCACACTCTCAAACTTCAATAACTCAAGCATAGATTCATATAAATAACTCACAAATAGCCAACAATAACATTTATCTATCATTTCTAAGCATCAAATATCCATTCTATCATCTTAATAGAGTCAAAATGTTAGTTTTGGGAGTCCATGGTTTATACCTTAACTCCTTCTTTGAATGGATCTCTTCTTCCTCTCTACCTAGTTATCACCTCCTTCACCACCTAAATTCCCAAACAAACCACACAACAAAGCTTAAGATTGGAGACCTTAGAGATTGGATGCAAAAGAGTGAAAAACTAGAAGGAAATGAATGAATAAAGGAGGATGAAACTTAGAAATCCTTACTGTGTTTTCTTCTTCTACTTGGCAGACAAAAGCTTGGGAGAGGCAAAGAAAGAGATTAGGAAATCATCAATGGAATAGTGAAGCTTATATAGGGTGCAAAACCCTAGGTTAATGCTCAATGATTGGGGGAGCACAAAAGAGTAAATTAGCTTGGCTAAAAGATTTGACAAGGGTTTTGAGAAAGCTTACGGTTCACCTTGCATCATGGACCATAGACTAAAAGTGAATTTTTGGCTAACTTTGGGGTCAAAATTAGATTTTTCCAAAAATATTTTCTAGTTAAACACTTGGTTCAGGTTTTCAGATTTCATTCCGGTTTCACTCAGATTGGCTTTTCGGATCAAAACTTGATACATAATGTATCCAAAATTTTAGGATTTTTGAAATAGAATATTCCCGGTGTCGAATTTATTTAAAAATTCGATTTAAAATATTTAATTCCAACACCTTTTTCGAAACAATTTTTTTTAGAAGTGTGAAAATGGCTATTTTGAAATTTATAAAATAGAATTTTAGAAAATTTATTTGGGTTGTCACACCACCAAGACAACTTTTTTTTTTTGAACAAAAGCAAAATATTGCATTAATAACGTAGAAGATTGGAAATACAATCTGGTGGATAACAGCCCACTCACCTGAGACAGACAAAGAACCAGTCGCCTAAGCTAACACGTGAGCCACTTGATTCGTTGATCTCCTAACATGGCAAACACTAACATCCCCAATGTCACTAGCAATTAAACGACATTGCGCAACAATTGTACCAATGTACGAAAAATCAGAAGTACGAGAATTAAAAGCATTATAGAAATTAAGGCAATCGGATTCAATAAAAATGTTTGGACATTGTAGGCCCTTCAACCATGTTAGAGCCTCCTTCACCGCAATCGCCTCAGCCATGAACTGGTCTTGATTGCACTCGATTATCCTCCTTGCGCTGCCACAAATCTACCGGTATGATCACGAATCACCGCACCGAAACCCGCTCCAGTCGCGAACAATGTTGCATTGACATTGCATTTGAATTTGCCGCTAGGTGGAAGATTCCAGCCAGTTGAGGAGCTCGCCGACTCCCTTGGACACTTACGGAAAGTTTCCGCCCAGGCCTTCTGTAAGTTGGACACCCGATTACGCATCCCCAGTATGGATGGTGTAATATTTTTCCAAACAACACCATTCCTTGTTGACCATATAGCCTCTATGATTGCTGCCATCTCAACTGCTTTCTCCTTGTCCGGTACACTTAACATAACATTCATTATTATTTTCATGGACCGTCCCTGTAGCACGTCATCCCGACGCTAAAGTTCTTTTGCATACCAACATTCGTCAAACAAATGATCTATGGTCTCATATGGGAAGTCAAACAACGGGAAACCACCCCCTAACCAGATATGCTTTAGCTTCAGGTTCTCACGAACAGGGATGATATCACGAGCGCATCGCCAAAGTAGATTCTTCACCTTTGGAGGCACCGGTAACGACTATAGCTTCTTCCAAGCGCAGAACTCGTCAACTCGTGGCGTATGCACCCCACCGCCTGTGAATAGCTGATAGCCGTGTTTTACTGTGTACATTCCCTGCATATCCCCTAGCCACCTTCATGAATCCTTGAATTGAGTATTCACAGGTGTTGCAAGAATCCGACGGATATTCTCCTCCACATACAGGTCTTGTACAACTTGTGCATCCCACACCCCGTGCGCAGTCAGTAAACCACTCACTCGAGCTTCCCGTAATTCCTCTATACACAGAGTATATAGCTGTGAACAATTGTTATCAGCAAACCAGTTCCTCCCCCATATTTTCGAGTCCAGTCCATCCCCGATACGTTCACGCTACCCAATTTGATACCTCCTGCCCTGCTAGAAGCTACGCCATAGGAAACTCGGGTTACTTCCAACTTTGCTTCCATAAAGCTGCTTGTCAGATGTATTTTGCTTTGAGTAGTCAGCTAAACAAAGATTCGGTTGGAATTAGTAGCCGCCACCCCTGTTTCGCTAGTAAGGCTACGTTGAACTCATGGAGTCTCTTAAACCCCAAACATCCTCCATTTTCGGCTTACACATTCTCGACAACTTAGCCAATGAATCCCTCTTTTCCCGTACCTCCAACGCCTCACCAATACCGGTTGAAACACTTTTCAATAGAGTCACAAGTACGGAGTGGTAGAAGGAACGTAGACATAGTAAAATATAGGGAGGGATTGAGCTACAATTTTGATAAGAACTTCCTTACCCGCTCTTAGAGAGGAGTTTATGCTGCCACATACCGATGCGTTCCCAAATTCTCTCTTCAATATATCTAAAAATGGCAGTTTTGTTACAGCCAAGTACTGATAGAAGCCAAGATATCGACCGAGTGACCAGCTACCCGAACACCAATACAAATTGGCAATCATCTCCCTTATCACCGTAGTGGTATTAAGGCTAAAAATGGCGTTCATTTCTCATAATTAATGAGTTTTCGGATGCCCACAATACAAATCGAGACATTGCTTTGATCTTTATAGCTTCAAATTGGTTGCGCCCTGAAAAAAGAAAAGGCTATCATCAGCAAACAGAAGGTGAGTAATAACCGGAACACCCCAGGCTATTCTCACCCCATGGACGTTGCCTCGGGCCTCCGCCTGTTGTAACAAATAGACAATCCTTCCAGCACATAAGATGAAAAGGTACGGGATAAACGGTCCCTTGACGTATTCCCCTCGTAGGATCTACTGCCCGCCTCCATTCCGTTAACCATAATTGTATAGCTAACAGTTGTAATGCATATCATTATTAGGTACACCACTCACGGGTGTATCCCAATGCCACTAACATCCCTTCCAGAAAACCCCATTCCATTCTGTCATAGGCTTTAGCCATTCCAGTTTGAGAGCCATCCATCCCATATTCCCAGAAGTTTTCCTCCTAAGAAAATGGCCAATTTCCCCAGCTATAATTACATTGTCCGTTAGGAGCCTTTCGGGGACAAACGCACTTTGGGATTGTGACACAACCTGTTCAAGGGTTCCTTTTTAAGTCTATTAGCCACCATCTTAGCCAACACTTTATAAACAACGCTACAAAGTGCGATTGGCCTCAAGTCAGATACCATCACATGATCTCTTCTTCTTAGGAATTAAAACAATGTTGGATATATTCAGGCCCGGAGGTAAATTCTTGTGTGCCACGCAGCTTAAGATAAAGAACGCCAAGTCGTGTCCAAAGATCGAACAAAAATGTTGATAAAAGGCCGGGGACAAACCATCCAGCCCGGGAGCTTTCTCCATGGCCATAGAAACAAAGCTGCTTTCACCTCCGTCATCGTGAACAGTTTCAAGAGGGAGATATTCATCTCATCCGTTACACGTTTCCAGACCCAGTGAAAGAGATTAGAGGTATTATTACTGGAGCGAAAAAATAGGTTCAAAATACCTCAAGACTTTCGCAATCATGGTTTCCCCCACTCTCCATTGCCCATCCTGGTCCTTTAGTCGATGTAATGTATTACGTGCACGTTGGGATGTGGCTGCTTTATGAAAGAATTTAGTGTTTGCGTTGACATGTTTCAACCACAACTGTTTAGAACGTTGTCTCCAGAAAATTTCCTCTGTTTTAAGAGGTCCTCCAGTTCTCGCTAACTGCATGTTCCCTGCGGTCCTCCTTGAGATCAATAAGCTTGTGCCTCAGTTTTGTGATCCGGTTTCCAAAGCACCGAAAGTGTTCTCTCCCCATCTCCCCAGCTGCTGCCCACATATCTCTACTCGTTGAAAATTTTGTCCCATAGATTGTCGCCAAGCCCGTCAACCACCTTCGCACACCCATCCTCCAGTAACCACGCAGATTCGAACTTGAAAGTACGCATGCTGCTTGAATCGGCCACCAAGACAACTTAAGAAGCAACAAGAAACTTAAAACAGAACTTAAACAAACAAAGGAAATGCACAACTCCACCGCGGACCCTAGAATTTCTTACAACTTAAATATCCTGATTAGTTTAAAGTATTATATAGGCTCCAACCTAGGTTCTTAAGGTCCAGCACTTAACATCCTAAGCTCAACGTAGGCTTTCATACTAACTGCTATATCCCCAAATTCTTAATATCACTTGACCAAACATAACACTTAGACCTAGATACTATCTTCATAATATATATATATATATATATTATATATATAATATCATATATATATACTATATATATATATATATATTATATATATATATATCCTACTAAATGTAAGTGCCTAGCCAACTTCCTCTTTTTTAACCATAACTCCTCCCCGTCTTCCTCTCTGATAACGCAGAAACAACTAGGCAGCCCACTTCCTTTCATCTCACCTCCTTTCCCACTCTTCTAGTTCGTTCTCCTAGCCATTTCTCGACCGCGGCAGCAAACATGGAGTTAGGCGAGCAGCGGGCGGGTAAGCCAAGTAGGGAACCTTCAACCCCATTATCGTCGGGCCATAGCAGAGTGCGCAAAGGGGGGGGGGTCTTCAACGGCAGCGTTGGCGACGTTGAACCATTTAAAAGAACGGAGCTATGCTAGCCAAATATTATCGAAGAAGTCACACCAAAAGGAATTCAAATGGACTGCAAGCGTCACGTGGGAAATGAGAATCTACCCCTGCTATGATGACCAAATTCACAGAGGCCAGTTCAGATAATTGAAGTGGAGGATGTATTAACAAACTGACGAGGTCGGACACGGTTAGAACTCAAGCCGAGGTGCACGTTACTAAACGCAACATCCCGAACCTCGACCCCAATCTCCTTCAATATCAAGAGGGCAATGAAAGCAGTGCTACACGATGGGGACATGTTCTTCCAATCGGTGTAAATAATGGTACCTTGTAACCTACCTTGTCGAATGTCCGGAGCCAAGTGCCACACATCATATGAAGGCTTGAGGGAGTTTATAAGATAACCAATCACTTCTATGGGGGAACAATCTTCATAATCCAGAGGGAAGAGAATTGCCTGGGGAAGAAACAGAACGAAAAGGAAACGTGGAGATGCATGTATGTGTGTATGGTGAGAAAAAAAGACCCACTCTTAAACCAACAAAGAAGGACTTACAAGGAAGAAAGATTCACACTTCTTCCAACCAAAGCTTAAACGATTTCATGAAGATAAGAGTAGGTATAACTTATCATTAATGAGTTCTGTGAATGCCCGGCATGTAAGGTATACCACCAAGTAAAAGTGGATGGGGACGCATGGGCAGGTCCCCCATCCTAGTGTTGTCTTGACATACAGTTGTGCTCGTCCAGCCTAAAGATGTTAAGTATGGTGCGCTTCTGGAAGGCAACCAAGTTTTTAATTTTTTATTTTACTTTTAATGCAATTTACATTCACTTTCAATTCTGTTCAATTTTTGAAATAAATATCTCCGAGAACTAACTTGAAACAACGATTCGGAGACAATACAGACGGAAAATTATTAGGCAAATACCGAGAGAACGAGTAAAATTACGCCAGGGTACGAATATCATCAGGGCGCGAAGGATTTGAAAATCCCCAATCACGCACCCCTCACGCGTTGAGGGAGTCAACCACGCAACAGTGCGGGGAAAGAAGTTCAAACCCCTTTAACACCCACGTCACACGGTGGGACAGCGGTGCTGAATGGCGTAAGAACGAAATAATTGCATCGTGAACCCCCTTTCTTTCTCATTTTAGTTTTCTTCTTCTTCACTCTACACCCTTTGCAGTCCCAAAAACTCCATTCACGCAAAGAAGGTGTTCCCCCACGCAAGGTGCTTCATCTTTTTCCATTTTCCTTCCAACTTAGCTACCTGACAAGGTAATTTCTACACTCTTCTTTGTCAACTTCTTTTATATCAAGTTTGTCTCTTTAGCTTAATGCATGAAAGAACGGTTTATGTTGTTATATTTACTTTAAATTTGTTACAAAACTTTTCGATATGCTCTAGAGACCATTTGAATGATAGAAATTTTTGATATGCATTGATACATTGTGAATGCCCAATTTGTAATTTTGAACCCTAGGTTGAATGTTAGGGTGAATTTGGGGTTTCTTGAAATATATATGAGATTATGAAATTGATGATCATATAATGAAATTAGATGTTAATATGAGCCATTCGTGATTTTAATTTGATTTTAGAACATCTAGTTAGCAAATCTCATGTTCAAGAATGCAAGAATTTGGGTGTGTTGACTTTGACTATCAATTTGAAAATATTTGTCCTAACTTCTTGCGTAAACCAATGTTATGATTGTGAAATATCGAATTGAGTTATCAGAATGTTTGGTTGATTGTTCAAATGAAAAAAGCTTGATAATTTTAGAAATTATCTTTTCACAATTTAATTGACAATTTGGAGAGTTGTATTTGCATGTTCAATTTTCGTAATTACCTTGAAGCTTTAATGATTAATTTATCTCGAATATGAGCAACCTAGGGTTGGTTTCTAATGTTTATCGTTGCTAAAATGCCTTACTTGGGTATTCAAACATTGTTGTGTGCTACGTCCGTTTGCACCAAGTTTGACTTTGGTTTTGAAAAAGTTATTACCGAGAATACATGATGCCTTATTATCCTCAAATGATATAATTTAACTTGGCAGGACATTATGCCTCTCTTCAAGAGATGGGCTACAACAAGGAAGGTCAGCAATCTTGAGGAGGGTGGCTCTAGTCGAAACCCCATTGAGGACCCTACCAGTGATTCAGATTTAGATATGCTACTGGGAAGAGAGGACATGAAGAAAATTAAACATGCCCCGCCAATGAGGCTGAAAAAGAACAAGGATTGAGGATGAAGACGGTCCTTGGTGATAAATTTATTGACATGGCAGTTCTTGAGCCATATGACTGTAGGGAGGAAGTTTGAGCGACTAATGTCTCACCGCCAGTGGGCACCAGTCTTTGCATGGAGGGGAGCCACCTACACTCCACTGGTCTACGAGTTTATCGCCTCTTTGAAATTGCTAAAAGAGCGCGATTGGAGGCCGTATATCCATGACTTTCACTCTTTTTGGCAGAACACATTATCTGTCAGTAAACCAGTTGGGACTATTTGGGTCTGCATATGGAGGAAGAGCAAAGGAGTGTAGATTATCTCCAAACAGAGGGTGATTTTGAGACTCACAATGAGGCCAGGGATTATTGGAATGAAAATATCTAATGGGAAATTTGAATGGACTGCTGGACAAAGCAAGGAACAACATTTAGTCCCGAATGACTTAAAGGTCATTCGAACTATTCTAAACAGCACCTTCGGAGGCAAGACGAAGAATCTACATAAGGTTTATAAGAGCGACCTGTTCTTTTTGAGAAGCATGGACTGGGCTGAGTATATAAACACGGGTTTGGCTGCAAGAAAGTGGGTGGTAATGCAAAGTCACAGCAAGGCAGCAAACAACTTTATTGGACCAATGCTCACCCGACTATGTCAAGGAATGGGAATGGATTGAAGGCTAGTGCGCGAACTGGTGAAGGCGAAAATAGAGTCTCTCACAAGGCTGGATCTTGATCGAGCCAGAGTAAGGGAAAACTAGGGAACCAGGTTGAGGAGGAGGAGGCGCCGCAAGAACCAGGTGCCGATGGTGATATCCCCGAGCAGTATGGGCAGGTTCTGGACTGAGCGACACTACGCTATTTCCAGTTTAACCTGCACCTTAAGCAGACTGCGAGGAATGACGCTCAGTGGGATGCCCTCTAGTCCCAGGGCTGACTCTTGATGGGATGTTTTCCAGACCCAAGCTTCTTCTAGATGGGACGCCCTTCAGTCCCATGTGGACGCCAAATATGATGGTATGAAGTCCCATATTGATGCCTGATTTGATAGCCTTCAGACTTATGTGGATGATCATTTTAGCACCCATTTCCCTCATCCTCCCCAGGGCACAGGCAATGACCCTCTGGCCTTTCTGATGCATATCTGAATGTTCGTGAGTTTTTTATGACTCTGGATTTTCCTGATTCAATATTGGTTCTTAGAGATGTATGAACATTAGGTACCCTACGCATGGGGTGCCGACTTTATATTTCCTTTATTTTCCTGCGTATTTTAGGTTGACTGCTTTATTTACGTTTGAACTACATTCTATTAGTATTATGTTGAACTTTAACTATATCTCGATGCTTTAAGTAGTAGTTGAATTCTCCTATATAGTTTGTGATTGCATATCTATCTGAATGAACAACACATGTACCTAAAACATGAACGATAAGGATGTTGTGTCATCCTTACACGATTCATTTTAACAGCTGCTAAAGATGCTTTATACCTTTGCTACTAATGCTTAATTGTGATTATATGGTGTCCATATAAAACGCAGGGAAATAGGTTCTTCAATGACAGATTCGTGGAAATTCTCCTACAATGAAGGGTTTTTTTCTGTTCTCTTATCTTTTACCTTCCATAGTTTCTGCTCTTAAAGTGTGGAAAGGTACTTTCCTATGCTCTGCTTTGTTAGACTTTATCTTTTTGAGTGCTTTGTTGTCCCTTTAGTCCTATGTCAATTCCTAAAGTGTGGAAAGGGACAACCCCTTAGACTAAAGCTTTTGGGTGTTGATTTAACAATCAAGAACATCCCACACCACAATTCTAAAGTGTGGAAAGGGAAACCTTGTTTCTTTTTCCTGCTCGAGTTCACACCCGTGCGTCCACAGCAATGAACATCGGGACAATGTTGTTCTAAAGTGTGGAAAGGGGCGCACTCTTATGCTGTTATTCTAAAATTTTTTGGCGTACCAATTTGAGAATATTAGAATGTGCATATGACTAGAAAAGAATAGAATTGGTTGCATTATTTTGAAATGTGTATTATGATGCTTTAATCAGCTAACTTTTTGGGATATCTTTGAAAATTATTTCCTCTTACACCCTTAGGATTGTATAGAACCCAACTAGGGTTACGTTGGTTGCATGCTTGTTTGATAGTTCACATCCTATTTTGCCTGGACCTTAGTAAATGATCTCTCGAAGTGGGAGTGTGCACTTTCCAACCGTAGAAAGATAAGAAGCAAGGTCGAAAATGAACAAATTTCTTGGTTAGGCATGGAGAAAAAGGTGAGCCTTGTGTAGAAAAATTGAAAAAATCCCCAAATAGAAAAATATGAGTGAAAGAAGAAGTGGATTACAAAAGAAAAAGGCAAAGACCGAAAATGACTGCCCAATATAAAAATATTGAGCGAATGAGGGAGCCATTGTTTATGTCGAGATCACAAAAGGTTCCTCTGGGTTAAAACATAGAGATCTATGCCGAGGGGAATCGATCTTTGGCATAAGGGTGGAGGAAGGTGAGAACCAACGCTTAAGTCTGGAGCATTAAAAGTCTCCCCAAGTTAAAACATAGAGCTCTGTGCCAGAGGAAACTGGACTTTGGCTTAAGGTTGGTGAGTGGTCCATACCAAACCTTTCACTTAGTTTTTGTAGAGGGCCTTGGTGCTATAAGGTTGGATGTCGGTTGGGTTGTGCACATCGTTCCCACTAGTGTGGCTCGGCTATAGGCCTTAGTAAAATAAGAGGTGAATTCCAAACTTTGGATTGCATGCTTGACTAGTGGTGTATAGAGTGAGTCACTCCATTTTGTTTTGATTGTTTTAACCTTCTCAAGGGGACGATTTTCTTAAATATTCCAAGAGTTTTTGACTGGTGCATGATTTACACATTTTTGAAATAATTCAAGGGATTCTAATCTTATGCTTGTCTAGCACTTGTTCTTTAAAGGAAACACTTGGTGCACCAAAAGTTGTTGTCTCAACGTATATTTGAGCTTATCAGTTCTTAATTGTGAAATTTCTTGGGGACAAGCAAACTAAAGTGTGGAAACTTGTGATATGTCTCAAAATATACTAAATTTCCAGTAGTTTTTCTAAGGAGTTGTGCACTAGTTTTGAATTAGAAGTCGTGTTTTTAGAGTAAAATATCCCAAAAGTACGAGTTTAGCACATAAATACCTTCTTGACTACATTTTATCTATTTTCAGGTATTTATGGACCGAAAACGTGGTAAAAGGAGAAAATAAGCAAAGTCAACGCGAGCGCGCAAACGAGAACCGAACACGCTGGGACTACGCACGAGAAGAGGGATAGAATGGGAATTAATTCCCTTTCACGCCCCTCCTCAAGGAATGAGGACGCCATGAACGAGAGGCTATGCGAATCAGCAAAGAGGCGGAAGGTTATAGCCTATTCACGCCAACCTCATGGCGTGAGGCCTTGTGTGAATAGGAGTGCGAATAAAGGTGGAGAAAATTCAGCATTGGAAGTGTTTATTTTTTTTGGAGAGGATTGGATCATTCAACATTTCTAGAGAGAAGTTCTTAGAAGTAGCTCTAGGTTTTGGCTAGATTATATTTTTCTTTTCAAGGGTTTTAGCCTCAAAATCTAGTTACTTTGGAAGGGAGTTTGAAGATTTAGAGTCTTGGAGGCTTGGATCTCTCATCACTCACTACCATTTGAAGAGATCTTGCTTGGAACGGGTGAAATCTAAACATTATCTTGTTTTACTTATCTTTGTGTTTTTCATCTAATTCCTATTGCTAGATCTTGTTCTTTAATATGTTTGGCTAAATCCTAGGGGCAAGCATTGTTGTTTAGATTGCATTTGATTGATTCCTAATGTGACTTGTGATCCGTGATTGACGTTGGTTTAATTGTCTTGTGAAAGTGAGTTTCGTGTAGACTCGTGTGTGAGGTGCGCAACTCACCCATTAGATCTAGGATGAGTGCATTGGCAAGAGATTGTGATGCACTCTAGCCTACCACTGGCATTTCCCGCCCTCAGATCCGAGAGGATAAGGTCTGGAAGGGGATGTAGTCAAGATGTTTGTTATAATGCCTCTTAGAGGACAAGAGTTCCTTCGAGTGGCGTTTAGACCGAATCGGCGACCCATTAACAATGTCATCCCTCTTGACTAGAGTTTCAGCCCGCTCGAATCACTTAACCTTCGGTACAGCCAACCACGCAATGCAATTGAAGCACAATCCGAGCCAGTTTTCTTTTCGTATGTTTTACTTCTATTATTTCTCTATCACTTTACTCAATTCATCTACCACAACCTAGTAATGCGAACTCTTAACCAAGAACCTCAAGCTCAAATACCCTTACCATAACACTCTCTCAACGCTTCCAAGTTATCACTCCTTGAGTACGACACTCGGGGTGGTTCTCACTCACCCCGTTTTATCACCAATCCACTTTAAATCCTTACACGACCAACACATCTAATCTTTTGACCACGCTTCCTAAAAGAGAACCGTAAACCTATAAGCATGTACATTGTCAACCATCGTTTGAGAATGATAAGTCCGGGAGTCATCCCACAAACTTTTGACGTTAAAGCTAAGAAAAAGAGGAACACGAAAATAAAATAAAAGAGGAAAGAAGAAAGCTTGTCAAAATGGCGTTGTTGCCGGGGATGGCAATAGGTGCTAGCTAAGTGTTGTTAATGCGAGATACTGTTTGTGTTAGATTGAGTTTTCATTGTGTTTGTTTTTTTTTTTTTTCATATTGCTTGTTCTAACCCTCACCAACTACTTTTAGTTGTGAGGATGAAAATTTTGTTGACTCATTGCTAGGATTGGATGCACACAAGATTAAGGGGAAAATTAGGACTTCTACTTTGGTACCCAAAATCAATAGAGCAATCTGGAGAAGAATAACTCGTGAATATATTTCATTGAATGAGATGGGCCTCTTCAAACGACCATCACTTCAAAGACAAAATGTCAACGGAGGTCAAGCCTAACCGGATCATGTGGGGGATGTGGAGTTTTATGATGCTCCATATGGAGAAAGAGGTAGTCCATAACCGATTACATGACACCGGAGTTCTCAATGCACAACTCCATTCGAGTTCCTCCATTGGAGAACGTAAATTTCTACATTCACCCAGTGGTCTTTAGTTTGGGTCAAAACAACCCGTATGGAGGAACACTTTCGGAGGATCCACACACTCATTATTACTCAGTTTATTTAGAGCTTGCGGAATGTTTAGGCAAGAAGGCGTGCCTGATGAAATTGTTAGACAAAAGTTGTTTTCCATTTTTCTCTTGCAGGAAAAGCATTACGGTGGTTGGACGCACAAGATAATGACCATTTTAGGTCAAGGGCACAGTTGCACAAAGAATTCAATGAACGAATTTTTCCATTGATAAAGACCATGAAAATTTGGCAAGCAAGTAAAGAGTTTAAATAGGGTTCATTGGAAAAGCCTTGGAGAAGCTTGGCGAAAGTTCAAGTTTTAAGAAGACAATGTCCACGGATTTTCTTCACCCTTGGGACGTCATAAGCCCATTTTATGGCGGCCTAACGATGAAGGGAAGATGCTCTTAGATTCATCATTAAGTGGAGCTTTCGTTTATCTTCTCCGACGGATGCTGAAGCCCTTATTGAGAGAATCTCGTCCAATACTTCATTTTGGTACAACAAGAGTGATACCAAAGCCGGGATGTATGAGGTTAAAGAAAGAGTAGCTCAAGAAGCAAAATTTGATGCCATGACACAAGAAATCAAGAAATTTCAAGCTATGGTTGAGAAATTGGAAGCCAATTCCCAACCATGTATGGCATTGGCTATAATATTGCAACATTTGCAACGGTTCTCAATGATACAACATTTGTAAATCCTCCATTCATATTGAGGAAGTAGAAGCGGTGAACTACCACAAACCACCAAGATGCAATGGGTTGGGTAAAATGAGAATGCAAATTGGAAAATGGGAAGCGGATGGCAAAACACAAGCTACCAAGGAAGACCCCAAGGCAAGAACACATATGGCCCGGAGATAGAACGAGAAGGCTCACTTATGTCCTCAAATATACCCAAGGACCATCAAATTCTTTACCGACCCTGGTGAATCTTCAATGCAAAAGAGTGAAGCAAAGGATGGGAAGAAAAGTTGGACAAAGGCGATCAACGTTTTGAAAAGAGATTAAGGACTCTTGAGGCAAGAAATCAATCAAGAATTGGACAAGAGATCGCCACGATTAGGCAAGAGTACACAATGTCCTTAAGAATATCGAAACTAAAGTGGCCCAAATGTTCCGGTTGATGTCTGAACGGACATGGGAGCCTTGCTTAGCACGATCGAAAACAATCCTAAAGAGCGAGTCAATGTCGTTACAGTTATAAGCCGAAGGAAGTGAGAAAGGATGCAATGGAATGGATTTGCGAGAAAGAGAAGTCTTGTAATGTGAAAGTCAACAAGGAAGAGATCACCTCTTGTGATCTACCAAAAAAGAAGAAAAAAAGTGACACCTCGTGTGCCCTTAAGAAGAAAGAAAAAGAAGCCTACCACCAAGGAGCAAACCACAAGCGGCTCCAAAAGCAAAAAGGATCAACACGGAGGCATTGGAAAATGAAAAGGAGGTAACCTCTATTCTTAACACTCTTCATTGTGATTAATTTAATTGAATCAAACTAATTGAATTTTTATTTTGAAAAATTATTACCTAATCAACCAATTAATTATATTTTTATCTAATTCGATTAATTGGTCCATAATCAAATTTTTATTATATATAATTTATTTTATTATATATTTGATACACCATATGTAAAAATTGTACTACATAGGATGGCTTTTAATGTACAAATAATAGACTATTGTCGTTAGGGTAGTCATCCCATTAATTTGATTAATTTTGAATCAAACTTAGGGATGAATACACCATATTGATCGAACAACATGCAATTCCTACAAATGTCATTCTTATGCCTGTGGAGGCAACAACTTTTCATATTCTTTACTTTTCGTATTTTGAGTTTGAATGGTCAATTTTAATAAATCTTTTTGAATATATTGTTGGTACTAAACATATACATTTTTATTTCTAAAAAAAATTGATAGGACAAATTAGTCAAATAAGTGATAGTGAACTTATATGTCATATAAGAACATTTACAAATGAGTGATATAAAATGTATTTTCATAATTACATTCATTTTAAGAGACACTAACTACTAGCATTAATAACTCAACAGGGTAGCTCAAGTGGCAAATGAACTCTCTTTGTGGAGGAGAATTTTGGGATAACTCGGGTTCGATTCCCACAAGTGACGATTCCATTTGGACCAGCTTCTGTGCCTTTCGGAGCGAACCAGGTGGACCTGGACCGTTAAACGGACAGAGAAAGACCCGGACCAAAGTCATTGTAACAACTAATAAACTTGAAATCAACATAAATATTGTCACAATTTAGTAATTTTAGTTACGGAATTATAGAGCGTCACAAATATTTTTAACAATTTCATCACAAAAAGTGATGATATTAGTGACAATAATATTTTTTCTCACAATTGTTTTCATTTCTAATGGTGCTAACCTGTTGTATTTTTTATTGACAAAAAACAGTTGTCACAAATATTATAAACAAAGGGTGACCAAACAACTATTTGTCACAAAAAAATACAAACATTTGTTCCACATTATATTTTGTCACAATTATCATTCGTTCCCGCCATAAAATATAATGCCGCCAAAATACACATACATTAGGTGACAGCAAATAGTGACAACGTATGTTACGACACTATTATTCTAGTAATAGTGACAACTTATTCGTAACAAATACTTTCTTGTCACAGTTAACATAGTATCCGTGACCAAAAAAATGTTATCACAATTATTCCACATAATAGTGTCGAGTTATTGTTTTGGTCACAAAAAGCATATTATTTGTGACTAAATTATGAAGTGTCACAAAAAGATTTGTCACTAAATGTCATTTTTCTTGTAGTGTGATGATGAGGGGGTTGTACCTCAAGTTTTTTTAGGAGAAGGAGGCATTGGCCCTAATCCACAAGGGAAAGCCCTACGAAAAAATGGGGGATCCCGGAGCTTTTGTTGTTAATTATGCTATTAAAGATTGTGGGTTTAGGAAATATATGTTTTGGCTGACCTCGGAGACTCTATAAAACATCGATGCCCTTTCATGTGTTTAAACGGCTCAAGTTGCCATATAATTTCTCCCACACCACTCATGGTTCGTTAACCGACGGGGCTATAAGGGTCCACGAGGGGTGGCGGAGGACGTGCTTGTAAAGATTGGCGAAAATCTTGTGCCGGTAGATTTTGTAGTACTTGATGTAGGAGATTTGGATGTACTTTGATCATTGTAAGACCTTTCTTAGCAACTTGTCGTGCTCTCATTGATGTGAGCACATGCAAGCTAACATTGAGAATAAATGACGAAGAGCCAAATGAGATAGGAAATGTACAAAAAGAGAGTGTTTGTTTGCAAAGAATAAAGTGAAGGCGAAGCCTAAAATCAAGGTCGTGGTGGGGAATCAAAAAGGTGTCTTTGGGTACCTAAGTGCCTAAAGACAAATGGTTTTTGAAGGGTCTTGAGAGAAAGACAATGATGTCTAACCAACGACGGTAGACGTGGCGCTGCTTGGGAGGCAACCCAAGGTTTGCTTTAGTTTTCATTGTTGATTTTGATTTTTGTTGTAATAAGAGCTTACGTGAAAAATGTTCATAGTTTTGTCATTCTGTGGAATTTGGAAGCTAACTTTGTAGGGATCGAAGATTGATGATGGCTAGAAAATGGACAAAAGAAGGAAACATTGAAGTGAAGAAGAAAAAATGAGAAAAGGCAACAACTGTGCACAAAGCACGTAATATTTAATATAGTAATAATAAGTGGATAATCTAGTGTAATGGTAAAATACTTTTGTTATTTATTAATAAAGAAAAATTTATAAAACATATGATATTTATGGTATGAAAGTTGACGTGGCGTGTGTAAAGTTAATTAATAACAACATATAAAAAGTGCACGGACTAAGTTAAAAAAAAAAAAAAAAAAAAAGTTTAAGAACCACCTATATATTATGTTATGGAAAGTTGACGTGGCGTCTAGGTAACAATCAGATAAATAGTGACGGACTAAAGTTTTAATTACAAAAAAAAAAAAAAAAAAAAAAAAAAAAAAAAAAAAAGTTAAGAACCACCCATTATATTTTTGGCGGAAAAACTTAGATTCAATTCTATTTCACTTGAATGCATTAAGAAATTAAATAGTGGCAATCGTATAAAAAAAAAGTAATAAATCATTAAGAAAAACTCAAATTCAATTTTATTTCACTTGAGTGCATTAATTAAGAAAATAAATAGTCGCAATCCTAAAAATAAAAATAAAAATAAAAAATAAAAAGCTAGTGGAAATTGTAAGATGTACGACAAAATTGATCCATCCAGCAAACCGAGTGAAATATTTGGCTCCTTGTTATTTATTGTGTTTTTCCACTTGACATGATCCACTGTTTTTTATTTTTTTTTTCTTTATCAACTAGCTAAAAGTATGATTATTAAACGTCCTATCATATATTCATACGTTGTAACATTCATTACGACCAATATATTGGGAAAATATCCAAAATAAAAAATAAAAATTCCAAATTACACGCTACGGTAATGTACGAATATTATTATGAAATTTTAAGACTTGATTAATATACAGTTTTTTATAATGAATTCATTCCTCTAGATATAGCTAGGAGTGTTAGTTGTATCAGTCTCTCCTGATATAATATTTAGCCATTTTAGTAAAATAGTTAATTTATAAGTCAATTTTAATTTATTTAATCACTATTAATTGTTTGACTTAGTTAAAAAAAAATTAATATAAGTATTTGGTTAATTAACATTTTGTAACACCAAAATGTTAAAATTTTAAAAAATTACTCAAAGCAACTTTTTCAATTAACTTTATGAGAAAATAAATTATACTAAACGGCTATCAACTAATAGCTAATTTACCAAACACCTTGTACAATCAGTTAATTAATGTTATCAACTAGTTATAAACTCTAATTAACCCAATCAGCTAATAGTCATTTATCAAACAATGTACAAATCAAGTTGTTTGTAGCTCAATGGCACTTTTGTAGCTCTTTCAAATGGCCCTAGTGGGGGCATTACCTCTTTGTGCTTCAATAGATTAATAAAATGCCAATTTCATTTGAATTCCCACTCCAACGCATACAACCCTTGTCTACCCCTCCTCGGCACACAAAATGTCAATCTCCTACCGTCTACGGAACCAAACTCGTGGTGCACACCCCCTAACTAGGATTCAGAGCATGGCGGGAAGTTTCCAACCTCGTAACGCGGAAATACACTGTGTTACATATACTGGGACCGCAATGTCCATAAATATCTCCCGAGAGGAACATAGTCCAAATGATATCCTCCAAAACGTCACCGATATAGATAATACATAAATATATCTCTCATGCATGCAACAATTCTACTACTTCCCAATGCATCAAAGAATGTTGTACCAAATGCTTATGGTTTTTGAAAGTATTCTTGGACTCACGTTGGCCCCTTATGCATTTTTGAAATATGACTCATGTGAAATGTCAAAATGCTCTATAACATGTTTCTAAATCATGTATAAACTAACATGAAGTATTCAAGAATTTATCATCATGCTCGGTTTGCAACATAGCAATTTTCTATATAATTCACTCAACAAAATATGCTTCATTTCTCATTGATCAAATATCACAATTTAGTCATGCTTTCATAATAAATCATATTCTCAAATGATCATGCTTCTTTACTCAATGAAGTATCATAAGATCACAATAATCAAATAATTCTTCATACACAGTAAACTAGCAAATATGCATTGTGTAGCAATTCTTCACAATTTCCTTCATAACATACTCGTTTTAATCCAAATTCAACGAAATCAAAGCCAAAACATGCGTCGAGACGATCCCGAAGAGCCGAGGCACAAGGGCCCATAACACTAGGTCCAAAACGACACGTAGCTGAGCCACAAGGGCCCGACCACTGCACAAAAATCCTTCACAGACTATACTCAGGGACCTGGGGGGCAGGACTCCTCATGGTCCGCCCTGGAGCACCGTTAAAGCACCGGGACTAGGCAACGACCTCCTCTAGGGTCGTGCCCTAGTCCCGTGCCACCACGTCTCTAGCCGGCCCTTCTGATGAGCCGCGGCTAGGGCCACCCCTCTGATCTGGTGCACACTGCGTTGTGCACGTACTAGATGATGTTTCTCCTGCAAAATCTCATCCAAACAAGTTCATAATAATCTCAAAAACTCACAAACACATACTAAATCACTTCTAAGCATGAACACATAAAAAACTCATAGTTTCTACTCATTTTCTACTCAAAACTAAGGCTTTCACAGAGCCAAATTTAAAGAGGAATCCATGGGGTTATACCTCTTGTAGTCTATTCTTCTTGCTTGGATATCTTCTTCCTCTCTACCTAGCTTGAGCCTCCTTCACCATCTATACTTCCCAAACACACCATATAACCTTAGCCTAGACTCTCAGAGACTAAAGGAAACTAGAAGAGAAAAGAGCCTAGAAATGAAGGATGGACAAGCTTACTATGATGTTGTTTCTCTTCTTGTTCTTGGCAGACAAAATGGTGAGGAAGAGGCAGAATGAGATCAAGGAATCAAGATGTAATAAGGTGGTTTTATATAGGTTCAAAACCCTAGGATGATTCACAATGATTGGTTGATGGCAAAGGGATAATTCCACAAGCTAAAAGATGATTCAAGAAGGGATTTTGGATGTCTTGTGGTCCACCTTTCAATATGAACCATAGGCTAGAAATGCTATCTTTTATTACTTTAGGGGTTGAAAGTGAATTCTCCCAAAAGCTATTTGGATGAACATTTGTTCAAAAATTCTTTTTGAATCCTCCCGGTCTCACTCAGATAAAATTCTCGATTTAAATCTTGGTACGCGAAGTAATAACCGAAAACTTAGGAATTTTCGAATAAAATTTATTTCTTCGGTGTTGAATTAATTTTTTTTAAAAAAGGACGAAATTATTTTATTCAAACACCGATTGGTTGTATAAAAAAAAAATTAGTGGAGTGAAAAAGCTACTTTGGAAATTTCTTAATACTGGATTTATAAAATGAAATTTTGGGTTGTTACATTTCCATTATACATGTTACTATGTACCCTTCCAATAGTGGCTTAACTATCGCAATGCACACATATTGGAGGTACAATTCTTTTCCAGCTAGGAATATCCTCGAGAAAATGGCGTAGCCATTTGTTTAAGTCTATCAACTCAGATTTCATCGTGGATCTAGCTTCACGGTTTGTTTTGATGATTTCCAAGAAATGGATGCACCGGCTAACCTAAACACATAACCACTCGTGGACTTAGAGTCTTTAATATCATATATCCAATGTACAGTGGGATATCTGGTAAATAGTGCGGTCCGAGGTCACGAGTATACTGTACATCTTAGGTATCTCATAACTTTTAGTATTGCCTTCTAGTGCACATCAGTGAATTTACTAGTATATCTATTGAGTTTACTAACTGAAAAGGCCCATATCCAACCTAGTACAACTCATTAGATACATCAAATTACTAATAATCTGACTACTTGAGCATATTCTACTTGAGAAATACACTCTCCATTGTTCTTGGTTTGATGAACGTTTGCATCGATCAAAGGATGTCCTATATGTCCGTGTTTCTAGCCGGCCTTTCCATGCACAAAGAAAGGAGGATATCCAAGATGATGATCATTAGGGTATGGATTTCCGCAGATCAACCTCACGAAATTTGGGTTAGTGTAGATAATGCTTTATAGGTTAACATAATTTTTTGTTTCTTATAAATTTTATTGTTTCTACGTTATACATTCAAGACATGCCTGCTCTGTCGTATGCTAACGCTGCTTCTTTAGGTGTGTCGAAAGTGCCCAACCAAACATGTATTTTTTTCCACAGGTCGCGTATCTCGATTGCGTAGTGGCCCCATGACCGCTTTCCCACTCATTTGTAGTGGCCTTCATGTGTGGACGCCATAGGAGAGGGTACGAGAGTGAGAGAGAGAATATATGAGGGGCTGCTTGCTATTTCAAAATACTGTGCAGTGACCCTAATCAAGCAAATGCATTGTTGAAGGTCCTAGTTTCTTTTAGGGTGAATATCAACTTCATTAGTTCTTATTTTCCTATGAAATTTTAATTTTGGCCCTATGATTATAGGGGTCTTACTAATTTCAGTCCCTGATTTTTAAAAGTATCAATTTAATACATTAACTATGCAACTTTTGTCAATTTTGGTCACTCTGGTCAAATTTTCGGCCAAATTTCGCCAGAAAATTTTAATTGTGAAAATAATGACGGTATTTTGATCAATTCATGTCTCTTTTCTTCTTCCTAGGCGAGTCCATCCTTTCCTCTCCCGTTTCGGCGAATGCAATGAACTAAGAACCGTGGGAAAGGAGACTTGATGATATTAAAGATAGGGGTTAACAGGGAGAAAGACACCGGAAGTAGAGAAAAGGATGGACTCACCGAGAAGAAGAAAAAGGCGTGAAATGATTAAAATACCCTCATTATTTTAACTATTAAAATTTTTTGACAAATTTAGTCGGCAATTTGGGCGGAGGACCAAAATTGAAAAAAGTTACATAGTTAAGGTACTAAATTAACACTTTAAAAAGTCAAGGACTAAAATTAACAAGACTCAGATAGTCATATACCAAAATTAAAATTTCTTCTTATATGATATGTGTATTAGTATTAATGGTTTTTGTTTTCAAGGTTGAAAGCTATCTTGGCAACCTAAAAGAGCAATAGGACAAAAGAGAAAATAAAGCCAAATTTTTTTTTAAAAAAATGCATTTTAAGTGCCAACATAGTTGATTGCCAATTCTTCCCTTTAACTTAATTGGATTTGAAGATGAAATTGAGTGTAATTTAAAGTTAGTGGACTAAATAAGTATTATTGCATAATCGATGGACTAAAAACGGATATTTATTAACTCGTTTTATAATACATTATATTCATTGAAGATACATAATTCATTTAATATAATATAAATAATAATAATAATATAATAATAATAATATATAATAATATATATATATTATTATTATTATTTATTATTATTATTATTATTATTATTATTATTTTATTACACACACATATCTTTGTTTATATCTGAACTTCCTTACTTTAATCTTTTTAATATAATAATAATAAATATAATAATATAATAATATATAATATAATTATATAATATTGTTATTATGTTGTTGTTATGTCTCCCACTCTTTTTGGAATCCATCTCTTCCCACTCACACACTCATATATATATATATATATAATAATATACTATAATAAATATATTATTATATATATATATATATATATATATATATTACTATAATATTTGTGCGAAGGATATTTATTAATTTTAATACTTAATCCGTTTTTATTATCTAAACCATCAACCATTGTAATACAATTCATGAAGTCTATTCTTTCAGTGAACCAAACAAAAGAATATAATTTATATTATATTCATTGTCTATTTCATTCCGGAATAGCATTCCTGTTCCATCAAAATCCAATCTGTGAATACATGCACAATATAGTTTAAGAAAACAAAAAGGTTTTAATTTTGTGTTTTTAATTTTGTGATGCCTCTATATAATATAATATTTCTTTCTGAGGGCCGGGGGAAATTGTTTAAAAATTTAGCATAACTTAATACCTTACCTCTTCAACTACGTGTGAGGGGAAGCATCTATATCATACAATTCAAACTTAGCTTCCCAAAAAATAGGAATACCATGGGACAAAGACTAGTTTACAAGTTTTTCCAACTCTATTTTTCAACTTCATTGGTACATTTTGAGAATTAATTTTTCATTCATTCATTATTCATTTTGAATGTACAATATATCAATTTCTTTGTATTACTTAAGAGAACCCGAATCCACTAGACTCAACCCAAATTGGATGTGACCCCCAATATATTTGTACCACAAAATTGCCACTCAAAATGCCAATTCTCTAATAGTTTCCAACAATCTTTCATAAACTTTATCCTAATTGCTTTCCACCATCAGATTAGATGGAAATGATCTTAATCGTTAATTGGTATGCATGTCTTTTCCAACACATTCTAACAAAAGATATAGAATTTTTCATAAACCTTAAGATAATCATTTTCAGCTACTGGATTATTAGATCGCAATGATATTAATTGTGATTGGTATGCATTTTTTCTACACATATTCCAACAAAAGATATACAATATTTTTTTAGAAACTTTAAGATAATTGTTTTCAAAAGTTGGATTATAGTGGAATGATATTAACAATTCATTGGTGTGCATGTCTTTTCCGCACACATTCCACCAAAAGTTATGAGTATTAGGACTCTATGTATTTGAGTTAGATTATGATTCGCGATCCCAGTCTCCTCAAGACTCTCTTGTTATATATACGTGTAATCTGTACTATTGTAATCATCTCATTCAATATAATTATCAGTTCTCATCTGGTATCAGTTAAGCTATGGTTTCTTTTCAATAGCTGACGAATCTGTTGCATCTTTAGAACGAACCTTCTCTAATCTTCCTATCTATTCGGTCACATCGACTGTAAATTCTTTGTCCACCGCTTATCACTTTATCAGCATCAAACTGACCTACAAGAACTACCTGTTTTGGAGAGCCCAGGTTGTTCCCTTTCTTGATGGTCATGATTTAATTGGGTTCATTGAGCGTACGAACCCATGTCCACCAGCTTTACTTTCCAACGGTAAAGACAACATAGTGGCGCAACCCAACCCTTCCCACCGAGCTTGGGTTCGCTAAGATCAAGCCCTCTTTATCCATGCTAATGTCGTCATTCTCCGATGAGGTCATGTCAACTCGCCATCAGTCACCGTACCAGTCGGGCATGCAGTTTAGACTATCGTCGTCGGCGCCCTTGCGTCGTCCTCTCGCTCTCGTGCCTTAACCTTCTTGGCCAGCTACAGTCGCTTCACCAAGGACATGCATCCGTTTTCATCATGAGATCATTTCAAAAATTATAAGACAATTACTTTCAACCGTTAAATTATATCCCAATGATCTTAATTCTTTGTTTATATGCATTCTTTTTGTACACATTCCAACAAATGATATGGAATCTTTTCAAAAACTTTAAGAAAATCATTTTCCATCGTCGGATTAGATTACAATGATCTTACCATTCATAGATATGTATGTCTTTTCCACAAACATTCCAACAAAAGATGTGAGATCTTTTCATAAACATTAAAATAATTTCTTTCAATTGCCATACTAAATCGCAATGATCTTAACCGTTTATTGATATATTTATATCTCTATAAATACTACATTTGGATTTCAAAGTACAATCATCACAATTTGGATTCTCAAACTCTCTTAAATAGCTTCTAAGTTTATCACTCTTTCAATTCTTAAAACCTCTCTTAAATCTCTTCAATGTTTATCACTTTTTGGATTCTCAAAACCTCTCCTCTTAAATCTATTTTAAGTTCATAGTTCTTTGAAAAATGTTGAACTCAACAAAAGGTGGAAACACTTCACTCAGAATCGGAACTACTTCACACTCAATTGAGAAAGATCAAGCCCTATATCACATATGTAGTGGTGTTGCCTAAGATTCAGAGACAAGTAAGAATCATGATATATATTAAACAATTGTGGACTCGTATTCTGATTATCATTGTTGACATAAGACGAATTGTCAAATTCTCGACAAATAGGGAATACTAAGTCAAACAAATCTTAGGAAATTATATTCCTAATCCAAATAGGAATAGCAACCCTATTCCTATCTATCCTACAACTCTCGGCCTATAAAAGAAGCTGCTCCACAACTCTTCTATTCAAGTTTTCAATATCAAATTGTAAGTCACGAGAGTCATTGAGATATATACCCAAATCCCTTGAAAAGTAGTACACATATTTAGGTCACAATAGTTTGATAAAATCATATTGTGTAATCTCCGTTTCCTAAACTAAGTGTACTCTAAATATTAAGCTTTTAGTGAATTTAGGCAGATTCTCAATTTGAGAAGTTCCTCGCAGATTAGGGTTGTTTGCTCGAACTGCGTTATAAATCAAGTGTTCACAACGTCAGTTTCAACGTTACCTAACTACATCATCTACATATATTTTCAATTGTATCAGAGCAGGTCTGCTCAAGTTATTAGCAAGATCCAAATGGAATTCCCAAGAGAAGGTCTTTCAAACAATAGACCACCAGTTTTACTGGCACAAACTTCTCCTAATGGAAGGCTCGAATGCAGATATACATTTTAGCACAAGGAGAAGGTGTCTGGAATGCGATAGAAAACGAATGGAAAACTCCAGTCGATGACAAAGGTAATGCAAAACCTAGAATTGATCGGAGTGAAGAAGAAGAAACTGAATATGACTTCAACTCGAAGGCTATGAATGCAATATATGGAGCAGTAATGAAGACACATTCAAACTAATTGTCTCTACCGCATAGCCAAAACCGCGTGGAGTATATTGTGCGATCATCATGAGGGAAACACATCTGTAAGACAATCTAAGCTACAGATGATACAAACATAATTTGAAAATTTGAAGATGGAAGAAGAAGAAGGCATCACCCAATTCAGTGCCAGAGTTTTGAGTATTTCTGGAGATGCATTCAACCTAGGCGAACCTATACCTGAACATAGGATCGTCAAAAAGGTACTACGCTTACTACCTGGAAGATTCCTAATAAAAGTCACTGCTATTCAATAAAATAAATTAAAGATCTGAATACATACAGACTTAGTGATCTAATAGGAAATCTTCAAACCTATGAGCTTGAAATGCTGCAAAACCAGAAAAACAATGCAAAGGAATAGCATTACCATCCAAACAAGAAGAGAACTCAGAATCTAATTCAAAAACCATGGAACAGTCAATTGCACTATTGACAAAGAATTTTAATCGAGTCCTCAAAAAGTTCAACAAGTTCAGAAATAAAAATTCCTCGAACAACCAAGGAAATTCCATAGTCAATCAAAAACCATCCAATCCAAAACGAAGAGATAATACAATCACGAAGGAATACAATGCTATGAATGGAAAGGATTTGGACACATCCAATCAGAATGTGCCACATATTTGAAAAGAAAGAACAAGACATATATAACAACCCTAAGCGATGACTCAAATAGTGAAGAAGATGACAACAACACAAATTTTGTGGCGTTCACCGCCAGCCATGAAAGCAACAATAACGATGACATGCAAGAGTTACTAGAGACGTAAACTCAATTAAATGCCAAGTGGGACAGATCATCAAGGTAAATTTAGAACTCATGAAAAAAATCATTACTTAAAAGATGAAAACAATTGAGTAGGAAAACAATTCAAAGAAGCACAAAACGAACTATTAGACTTCAAAAACAGAGAAGCTAAACTACTGCAAGAAATCAAGGAGCTTACCGAAAGACCCATGACTCCAAGCACAGACTCCAATGAAAATCACCAAATCGAGACACATGAAGTGTCGCAACAGCACTTCCGACACCGAAGAAGAATAAGGTGTTACTATTGGAACAAACTGGGACACATCAAAGCACACTGCTACAAGAGACATAATGATCTTTACTACAGGCAAAACAACATAATGTGTCCAACACACAACAGAAATAACAGCAAGAAAATCTGGGTAAGAAAAGACCAAAATGTTGTTATACCTCCAAAACAAACAAAGAGCAAGATATATGGTATTTTGACAGCGGGTGCTCCAGGCATATGACCGGAAATCCAGAAAATTTAGAAAATATACAATATAAAAATGAAGGATACGTTACCTTTGGAGATGGAGGAAAAGGGAAAATCATCGCAAATGGAACCTTGAATGTACATGGGCTGCCCAAACTATCAAAGGTCTTCTTAGTACAAGGATTAAAAGCAAACTTTGATTAGTATAAGCCAACTATGTGAAGATGAACTTAAAGTGGAATTTTCAAAGGACAGGTGCAATGTTCTCAACCAAAATCATGAATGTGTATGATCGAAAAAAATCCACAAATAAATGCTACACATGGGACGGTGATCTAACTTGCCTACAGACAACCGTCAATCAAACACAATTATGTCATCAACGGATGGGACACATAAACTTTCATGACATGAAAAAGGGTTTAAAGAAAGAAGTCTACCGAGGAGTTCCAACACTCGGCATAGATGAAAAACAAGAAATGTGAGCATGCCTTGAAAACAAAATAACACGAACAACCCACAAGAAAACCTCGGGAATACAGACTTCTATAATCCTAAATTACTCCACATGGACCTATTTGGCCAACTCAGACAGAAAGCATAGGAGGGAAGAGATATGTCTATGTAACAGTTGATGATTACTCACGATTCACATGGGTAAACTTTCTTAGAGAAAAATCTGAAGCATTCACAATATTCAAAACTCTCATTATCAAAATCAAAAATGAAAAGGATAGAAGAATAGGAAAAATCATTCGTCTAAGAAGTAATCATGGAAGAGAGTTCGAAAACTCAAAATTCAAAGAATATTGCACAGAAAATGGGATTCATCATGAGTTCTCCGCACCAAAGACGCCCCAACAGAATGGAGTAGTCGAACGAAAGAATCGAACTATCCAAGAAATGGCAAGGGTTCTCCTAAACCACAAGAGACTTCCATCAAAATTTTGGGCAGAAGTAGTTAATACAACATGCTACTTGATAAATCGATATTCATACGAAAAGAAACCAACATGACACCATATCAAATCTGGAAAAGAAAAACACCAAATTTAAAACACACACATGTATTTGGCAGTAAATGCTATATACTAAAAGATAGAGAACCATTGGGAAAGTTTTGACATCAAAGGAGATGAAGGGATTTTTCTGCGTTACTCCTCAAACAGCAGGCATATCGAGTGTTTAATCTTAGAACAGACACTGTCATGGAGTCTATAAATGTTGTAGTCAATGAGACAACATCAGAAGACCCCCACCCCCCAGGATGAAGAGATAACTGTTGTTGAAACAATAGTTCCAACACCACAAAATCAGAAATCCGAAACAGAAACAACAGAAAAAGAAGAAGCTGAAGATATTGAGGAAATTGAGGAAACCCTCACTACTGATGAGACAAGGATACGGAAAAATCACCCAGTACAAAACATTATATTGAGGACTCAATGAAGGAATCAGAACTAGAGGAAAGAAATGAGACTATCGTAAAATGGAAGAAGGAAGACTACGACTACTGCTACACCTCAAAAATAGAACCCAAAAACATCACGGAAGCCTTAAAGGATGAATTTTGGGTGGAAGACGATGCACGAGGAATTACAGCAATTTGAAAGAAACAATGTATATCACAAAGCAAATATGCCAAGAACCTTGTCAAAAGATTCAGTCTAGAAGAAAGAAAAATTGTCAGAACACCTGTTCCAACAACAGAAAGGATATTGAGAGATTCAGAAGGAAAACCAGTTGAACAAACCCTATATCGAAGCATGATAGGAGGATTGCTATATTTAACCACAAGTAGACCATATCTAAGCTTTGCAGTAGGAATTTGTGTAAGATACCAAGCCAATCCAATTGAGCAAAATTTAAAAGCAGTTAAAAAAATCATTAAATATGTGAAAGGGAATTCTGACCTAGGGATATGGTATTCTTTCGACACCAATCATCATCTATCAGCCTATTGTGGTGCTGATTAGGCAGGTAACATAGATGACAGGAGAAACACGTCAGGAGGATGTTTTTTCCTAGGTACCAACCTAGTCACTCATGGATCAGCAAGGAACAAAGTTCTATATTCTTATCAATAGCAGAAAGCTGAAAATATATTGCATCAGGAAGCTGTTGCACACAATCTACTTGATGAACAATTGCTAGAGGACTATGGAATACAACAATCAACCATGACAAAATCCACTGTGACAAATAAAAGTAGCAATAGATATTCAAAAAAAATCCAGACAACGTTCTAAGACAAAAAACATTGACATCAAGGCATCACTTCATAAGAGAATTTACGTAGAAGAATGAAATCATCATCTGTACCCACATCAGTACAGAAAAAAAAACT
>VALG01014950.1:0-17018 GCA_009835305.1 Ipomoea purpurea | reverse complement strand
TCATCGATATGATCTTGATGGGTTCACCGGAAAAGAAAATAGCGAAGAGACATTTGAGGAAGAAGATGACAAAGAGGGAGCAGAGAAGTGTGCACAATAACCATTGTCACGAGAACATGGACCTACCTTAATATATTTCTGTCTTTCCTCAAAAAAAAAAAAAAGGTGAGATGTCGTAAACGAAAGTAGCTAGAGGCCGGATGGGGACGGCGATGCTTACGTGGCGGCTGAGTTGACATTTGTAATAATTTTTAATAATAATTTAAAAAAAAAAATTAAAAAAAAAAGATATTAAAAAAATAATTTTTTAAAAAAAATTAAATTTGTTTTAAATTTAAAACAATTTATTATTAAACTTTATTAAAAATTACTAAAAATGTCAACTCAGCACCACGTTAGCAAGGTAACCTGCTAAAATTGGTTACTATCAGGTAAAATTGCATACATTTGGAGTGTTCAGTGGCCTAATTGTATTTTTTTTTTCTTTGATTCAGTGGCTTAATTGCATTTTCAGGTTACGTTCAGTGGTCAATTTGAACTTTACCTATTCTAATTAAATTTATTGGATATTTAAGGTAGTGGGAAGTGATGAAGATACTATAAAATTATAGAGAACAAAATTAGATTACCAACTTATTAGCAGCACTTTCATATATACTAGCATGAGTGGAGGTTAACAAGTGACCAATCATGCCTCACCCCTTCAAAACATTTTTTTGGCAGGATATGCATGTGCCTTAAATTCAAACATTTTTTTTTAGTAATGTGCACACGTTCTTCAAATTTTCCCTCCATTAGAGCACTATATCAATAGCTTTTTTTCCGTTTTATGTGGGGTTCAAAATGAGGTGATGAAGAATAGAGAAGGAGATAATGCATTGTTTTCACTCCGGCAAGTTCATAGTTTTTGTGGCCACCAGGAGAGAGAAAAATAGAGAAAAGACGTAGATACAATAAGCGCTTTTATGTTCTCTTATGTTCTTGAAAATAATCAAACCGTCACACACAAATATGTTTTCCACAATTTTTCCTCAATTGTGTTCCCAAAAAATAACCAAAACGCCACATATATATACTATATAAACCTCTTGTACATAGCCAATTCAACACAAGACTAACTGTATAAAGTGCATGTAAACACAAACCATATGCAGTACTCACATAAACAGTGTGTGCACATTGGAAAACATGCATAATTAGCAATACTTATAAATTATTATTTATCCGACATAAGTGGAATATATATATATATATATATATAGTAATATTATATAATATATATATATATATATATTATTATAGGTATATATATATATCTAATATATATATATAATATATAGTCATTATTCCTGTGGCGGCTATGTGGTACTTATCCATAAGTACACAAAAATGCACGTAAAGTGTTCAGAAATGTATCATCAGGTATAGTGCATGTGCATTTTGTTTTGGTGTGTGGTTGCATTTCATGTGTATTTTTACATACGTTAATGGGTGAATTCGCATGGACTGCATATTATATATATATATATATATAATATATTAATTATATATATATATATATAATATATATATTCTAAGATTGAGAGGATCTTAGACGAAGTCGAGCACGAAGGAGGGATTCTTCATCACAACTGTGAACTCTAGTTCTTCTTCAAGATCCACTTTTCTCCTTCCACGGATCTCCATTCGAAATACCAAACCAGATTTGCAGAAAATACTCGAGATGCAGCATGGCCAAACCCCAGCCCGGACATATTCTCCGGCCGGCTCCGAAGCATCATCTTGATTTCTCTGCTCCCTGTTATGTCAAACATTTCGCCGCCGGCACCTCCGTTCTGGCCCGCCGCCGCCCGTCAAGAATCTCTCCGGCTTGAACTCCAATGGGTCATCCCACACCTTCGGGTCCAATCCCATCTCCGCCACCATGAAGTTGATCGCGCGTTTTTGGGGATGGTGTAGCCATTCAGTTCCCTTCTGTCACCGTGTGCGGCAGCACGAAGTGGCCGGAGGGTGGCGCCGGAGACCTTCTAGGACCACCCTTTCACGTACCGCATTTCCGTTAGATCTTCCTCCCGGACAATCTTCCGTCGGGGGAGATTTGCGGCGGCGGCGGCCCCATGACGAGGATATTTCCAGGTAGAGCTTTTCTTGAATCTCCGGTGCTTAACTAGATTCGCCATGATCCACTGCAACGCGGTGGCCGTCGTATCCGTTCCGCCGCTGAGAAATTCACTGATCAGGCTAACAATCTCCCCGTCCTTCCAGCTTTCGCTTTTCCTCCGGCAACTCCAGGCTCAAGAGCGAGTCCACGTACGCCGCCACAACTTCTTCTTCACTACGGCTTTCGCCATCGCCATTCTTGGAGCGAGCTCGGGCATGAATTAGGGGCACGAGATCCGCTCCTGTTTTGCCGAGTTTCCATCAATTCTTTCCAGCGACCTGGAAAAATGATTCTCCCAATCCTCGGAAGAAATTGATAAGATTGAATCGCCTGAAACCCAGAAGCAATTTCCTCTGAACTTTCTCAATTTCCTTGATTTTCCCCTCTTCCAGCTTATCCCCGAAGCACATAAGCACTAAGAGGCAAAACACTGTGTACGAAAGTGATCTATCAACCTCACACCTCCCCGGATTCGCCATGTTTTCCGAGCTTCTCCAAGAGTATACCAAAGCCCAGTTGCGCGCCCTGAAAAGATAGGATGGTTAGCAAACAAAGCTTTTCCTATTAAGATAAACAAATTTTAAAACTCAATTAAGAAACAAACAAATTATTTGTATTATTTTTTATATAGTTATTCTTTTTAGTTGGTTATTATCTGCAAACTTAGATTATTCATTGTTCACAAACAAATTACATGTTATTTGTTTGTTAAGGTGTTCACGGTGAGTTAACTAACACTAACTAACAATTAAGAAACAATAAGAACATAATTGTCAACAAGATAGCATAGTTGTTTTAGTATGTTAGCTGAGTGGGTTAGTAGTTTTTTTTTTTTTTTTTTTTTTTTTTTTTTTTTATTTGGAAGCCCTCCATGAGAGCCTTACCTAATGCGACTACACGCATCTGCCAAGAGCAAGCCATTCAGTCCTATCGGTGCGTTGTTGAGGATGAGAGTACCCCAGTCTATCACTTGATCTATGTTCACTAATCAGTCGACGCATTTGTTACCTTCTCTTGTCACATGGATTACCCTGGTAACGACAAACCGGGCTAACAGATCCATGCAATCTTTCACGAGAGCCCCTACTGTTTCTCCCCGATCATGAACACCATTGAGAATGGAAACTACCCCAGCTGAGTCCATTTCAACCCAAACCCTCCAACCCCCTAACTCTGATAGAGCCGCGGACAGAGCCGTAGACCCCCCTTGTGTTAGTGAATTTGAGTTTGACATTTTACTAGCTTAATTGTAAAGAGATATTTAGGGGGTGTTGGCTTTTGATATACTTACTAGGTAGTGGGTTTGACTAGTTGATAGCATTAGCTGATTTATAGAAAAATATTTGATAAATTACCAAGTTAATTAAAAAAGTTACTTGAATAGCATTTTGGGAACAATACGTTGTTACAAAAGCTAATTAATCAAATACTCATATTGATTGTTTAACCAAGTTATTGAATTGATGGTGGTAAAAAGTATTTGACTAATATGTTACTATTTTACCAAACATGACCTTAATAATTAGTTGTTAACTGATAAGTAATTACATACAAAATGATTTATGTTATAAAAAGATTGATTTAACATTTAAGCTATTAAAATAAATTAAAAATAATAATAATCAAACACTTAACTTTACCAAACAGGCCTATATTCTAAAATCTTAACAATCGTGTTTTGTTCGTTTTTCGCATACCTGGAATAAGACTTTATCCGGGAAGGGTGGAGAATCTCGGCGGTGAGGTTGCGGCGGAGGAGCCGCCACGTGGGGCCGTAAGGGGCGGAGCTGATTTACGCTGATTACTCGTCAGAACTCTACTGGTGGCGTGGCTTTGGGTCGGTCGGAGAAGACGGCGCCGTTCTGAACCAACGCCTGGTGAGCCAGACTGTGGCTGGCGACAAAGATGGCCGGATTAGGACCGATCCGGAGAGTGATAAGGGGACCATACTCGGATCTGAGCTCCCGGAGAATTTGTTCGATGTCCGATAAAGATCGCCGGAACCACTGAAAGCTTCCGATGATGGGGACGTTAGTGGGCCCCGGAGGGAGGTTCTTGATTTTCCGGCCGGATGGAGAAGATCGGAGCAGATTGAGGAGTGATTTGAGGGTGAAGGCGATGCAGAGAGAAGCAAGAATGATGAACCAGGTCTCCATTATCACACTGCATTAGGATTTAGACCACAAGTTAATAACGTTGTCGGATAATGCACCGTGCACGCACATAATATTGGAAATAGATATGTTTTTTCGATCGAGGTGAACATGAAAAATCAATCATAATCCTTCACATTAAATATTAAATATATATAATAATATATTCATTTAATTGACGTGTATTATTTATCTTGTTTAATATTTTCGCTTTTGGACCAATATAATGGTGGATGAATGCCTTACACGAAACTTATTAATCCTCCGTAAACTAGAGGTATTTGCATGAATGGGTAACATTAGGCAAATAATATTTAGCGTTTGTTCAAACATCAAAATCAAAACCAAGTATTTTATTATTGAAATATATTTTAATAAAAGACAATATCTTTGTTTAAATAGTATGAATGTACAAATTTTAGTAAAAAAAAAAATCAATTAATCGAATGTAACATGAAAAAATATTATAAATAAAATCCACTTGATGTATATAATATAATATTATATATATATATATTATATATCATATTAATTATATATTAATTCATGTTTATATTGTGCATTGAGAATATTATCCACTTTGGTAAAATTAGTCCCAGCACTTCAGATCAACAATACTATAAAATTGATGGTCCAGGTCAAACAGTTTTTACGGTAAAAAATAGTCAAGAGATTTAGGTATTTTCCAAATCAAATGATAACTTAGCTTGAGTTGGGTTCAAAAATATGATAAATTCATTCCATATCTGGGAGTTAGGGTTGTTAAGGATAATCTGTGGCTGACATATTTTGTATATAATTAAATCTAGTTGCATTCCTTTTATGTAGCATTGTTAGACAGATTGTTGTGCTAACCATTCACTATCTTCTCTCCCTTGTATTGCTATTATAAACTTAATTATTTACAATCAATAAATATCAGTTGAGTCGAAAAGACACCCTTTAGCTTAGCATGCCAGATATCAATTATCATGTTCACAATAAACACTAACTATTAAAATATCTAAGTGTGGAATTGAAAAACATCTTAAGTAGCGAACCCATCACAAGAAGTGCTCTTCTTTTCCAATGGGCTTAGAAATTATTGAACTCTATATTCACAATTTGATAACTATATAGTATATAAATTATGAATCTATAGTATAGAAATTATGAAATCTACAGTTTAGATATTATGAATCTACAGTATAAAATTATGAATCTATAGTATAGAAATTATAAATCTATATTATAGGAATTATGAACTTATCAGTATAAATTATGGATCTAATTTTATGTGCACCTTACATGATGCACACGGTTGCACAGCATAACGCTCCGAGAGAAGGGCATAATTTTTGAGAAAAGAGTTGACATGTAAGGCCAAACTAATGACTAGAGAAAGTTTGTTTATCGTGAGCCCAATTCGCACCTTATGTGACATGATTACCGATTAGCAATCATTATTGACTTATTGTGTAGACATGGTCCACACAAATATTTTGTATACTATAAAATAATGTACATTCAGTACAAAAATAATATATTTTTAGTATATTAAAAATGTACATTGTATTTAGAAAATGTACATTATTTGTATATTATTTGTATATTATATTATATAATGTACATTCAATACAAAATAATGTACATATTTTAATATATTAAAATGTACTTTTTATTATGATCCATACAACACTGTGTGGACCATAGTCCGCAAAATAATTTGCCATCGACTAGCACTTCACTTGTCCCAAAAGAAGAGCAAACACTTTCAACTTCTTTGCTTAAATTAAAATTTTAAACTCCAATTTTGTTTATACTAGCTAGCAAGAGCAAATATTCCGGTTTAATCACTACTAATTCTGGTTTAATCACTACTAATTCCGGTTTAAACTCCAATTTTGTTTATACTATCATAGTCAATCCCTATACAGTTAAGTAGCTAGTGCCGTGTGTCTTCTAATTTCTCCCAAGTCCTAAAACTCTCGCGACTTTTAGATTAACGTTGGTCCTTGTGATTGCGAGGATGAGTTTGACATGTTTTGTGGGTGATTAAAACCACTTTTAGTGATACAAATATTTTATGATATGAAGCGTATATAATTAATTGAATCTAAAAATATTATGCCATGTTTATAATTTGTCAAACATAATTAGCTTATTAGCCAATTTTAATTTATTTGACTATTATTAGATGTTTGATTTGATCAAAACAATCGATATGAATGTTTGATTAATTAACTTCTTGTAACAACTTATTGCTCTAAATATAAAAAAAAAAAAAAAATTGTTTAAAACAGTTTTTGTGTTTTTTTGAGACAATTATTTGTATGTAATAAGCTATTAGTTAATAACTAATTTACCAAACAATTTTCTACAATAACTAATGTTATCAACTAGTCAAAACTCATTAACCCAATTAGTTAACAGTTATCAACTAACATGCTAACAGTTATTTTAACAAACACGCTCTATATATGTCTATCGGTATGTATGTCTTTTTTTTTTTTTTTTTTTTTTCGCGTGTTAATAAAGATATACATTTTATTATGTTTGTACACTCCATTTTTATTCGATATATATATAATAAAATTGATAAGTCCGGACTAAGTCGATTAACATTCTTAATCATAGCTTTAAATTGGATCCCTTCCAACGTGTGAAACAACGTTAATTTCCAAAGATGTGAAAAGGTAGGGTTTTTCATCCATGACAACAAACAGTCAGCAGAGGTGAAATGCATGCATGATGCCATGCCATATATGATGGGACCATTAATAATGTTCTTTGATTTATGAATAAGGATATGACATTGTTTTATTCAGTGAACAAAGAGTGTCGTCGTACGAGTGAGAGTAAATTTGTACCAAAAATTTTTAAAAAACACCCCGTATCCACACGCAAGGGCATGCATCATATGATGGTTTACTTGTTAATATAAATATGTACTTGTGAGAATATTTCTTGTTAATATAAATTATATTATTTGTCGTCGGTCCAACAACAAACAGAATTTATATAGATATGGTCATATATCACCATATACGAACCACTTGTATTATTGCACGGCTACTAATTCAGCAATATAATTCAACCAACGTACAAAGAGACACTTATCCCTTTGTAAGTCCTTATATTCTAGAGGGCAAAAATATATTATCAACAATTCTTCCAACAACATAGAATAGTTTTCTTACTTTTTTCTTAAAATTAAAACTCTAAAAATTGTTCCACTTTTAGCATGAAATATTAAAATACGTTTAAAAGATAAATATCCAAATAACTCATCTTATTATATCATAATTTTAAAATTAATCCATGGGTTATATTATATTCACCAAAGTGATATTTAATTATAATGGTAAAATTACTTATGGATATATGTAAAAGAATGAATTAATTAATTAGTTTGTAAAGGTTGAATTAGGTAATTATTCACATAAGATCAATAAATTTATTTTGAAATATTGACCTGGACGATTTATATTTTAAGGATGAGAGTTCAAATTAGAGTTAGCTAGTCTCGTCTCTTTAGATGCAAAATATAAGTGTAATATGTAAAGAAGAAAACACTACTGGAAATTATTGAATTTCCGACACCTGAAAACTATCTAAATCAAGTTGAAAGTAAAAAGTGGTCAGAAATAATAACACAAGGTGTTTTCCAGATACTAAAAGTGGTCGGAACAAGACTTTTGACTTGATTTAAGTATAAACGGAAATTTTTTTGAAAGTTACTGGTTCTATTACATTGTAGTATCTATTCATATACTTTCTCAACTACTGAAACACAGAGAACAATAACGCCTCCACTAAAGGCTTAAAAACCATAATCTTCCAAATGAAAGCTAAACCCGGGTACCATTAGACAATAGTCCTGGTGTATAAACGGAGTATATAATAATATAAACATGAAAAATCAAAAAGAGGAGAGAAATTAAAGATAAATTTGATGATTGACCTTTTTAAGGTATCGTGTAAGTGTACGATTACCGTAACAAACACTTTGTTGTCTGAAAAACACCTTTAACCTATCTACTAAATCACCTATCACCAATTAAGCATCCTAAGTAGTACCCGTTGACCAACTCTTTTTTTATTTAATTAATGTGGTAGGTTTCATAAGTTTTTTAAGTGTTCTTATTGTATATATTAATCTCTTTGTTTGTTTGTTTTTTTTTTGTTTTTTTTTTTTTTTTTTTGGTCAATCCTTTTAGGTTTATAGTTTATTAGCACTCTTGGTCCCATTTGATAAAATAGTTTAGCTTATTATTTAATTTTAATTATTTGATCAATAAATAGTTATTTTCAATTTGGTTTAAAATATTTGAATTATAAAGGGTACGTAGAATATTGATTATATTAGGGGGAAAATTATTATGAATAATCTAAAATCCCTAAAATTAGCAAATACGTAAGTGTCCTAAAAATAGTAATTTATTATTCAAGGCCAATATTAACTTGTAATACAAAAAATTTGATTTGGAATATATAAAATTTAAATAAACCGCGTCCAAAAAAACTGAGAGATTTATCCATTGAGCTTATTATTCAACTCTAATTTTTACACCAAACAACATTCACTCTTAACTAAAACATAGGGTAACCTTAGATATTCCAAAACCTGTTAAAGTTAATTGAAGCCGAAAAAGTAAATTAATGAAGTTAACACGGAAATTTAGAATAAATTTAATAAACCATTAGACTACTCTATATTCATACACAAGTCTCACAACTCGCATACTCTCTCAACCTCCCTCATTAGACCAGGTGTCTGGTACATGAGCAGACAAAAACGTACAAATCCAAACTCACAGAAATTCCGCGAGTTCAAGGCTAGGTTAGATATCGATAATCAAAAATGTGAATTTACCAAAAATGCACATTTGGATTAAATAATTGACGGAACCTTATAGTAAAATCAAAGATTAATTTGTTTGAAAATATAATTCCGAAACTCGAGCAAGCCAATGTGAACAAACATCAATAGTTATTAGCTTGTAAAAGCAAGGAGAGGTCACCAATAATAGGAATTATCATATACAGTCGCCATACACTTACCACATTGTCAAATTTTATTACAGGGGATAAAATAGATTTCATGAATAGTCAAGACTTCCAAAGCAATGTGACATACATCGCCAAACCTTAAAAGAATAATAAAAAAAACAGAGGTATTTATGAATAGGAATTGTCATAATCATCGTGAGGTATGATTGGATAAAAAAATAATTATGTAAGCAAATCTGAATAGTTTTCTGTATATATAACGGACAAAAATCCAATTCTAATCAAATGCAGCTCTGTGGCCAATAATTCATAACATTGTTGATTTTTTATGTAAGCGAAAGGAGGTAATTGGACACTTAATCATGAAAACGAGTACATAGAGATTCTTAGTGGAGGTTGAATTGTAATTATAATAAACCAACAAATGTATACCAAATTCGACACATGTAATTAAGTTCATCAGTAGCATCTATGCGATTTGAGCGAAAGCTTATGAGTCACAATTTATCTACTGGGGTCCCCCTACTGTGTTTTTTGGCAGAATAAAATTAAGGAATAGAAGAACATATAAAACACATAGGACTTCTTGTTTCTCAACCACTATATAAAAAATACGAATGCGCTTAGGATCAGATTGTTGCTTGGGAAATCTCAAAAATTGAATAGAAAGAGTTTACAAAACATACTTAAAACCTGAACTCGCACACACATTCCTAACGAAAAATAGATATATGATTAGGTTTTTTTTGTCACCCATACCAAAAAAAATAAAAAACAATGCAGCATACTATCTCAATTTGGGCTTTATGCTGGTTTACAAAAAAATTAACGCAATACCTGCCATTTTTTTAATTAAAAAACAAGCCAACTTCTCTATGATCTTTAGCAAAAAACAAAAATAGATGGAAAATATGGAAAATACCCTACGCACACAGCAACTCCATAAAACAACTAATCAAATGAATTATTGCTTATTAGTTTTAAAACGGAATTATCATGTTTACCCAATTTTTTGTATTAAAAAAAAAGAAATGACAAATATACCAGTAAATAGGGAGGCTACCATAGAGCAGCCTAAACAACTATGTTTTCGTTTTGGGTCTATAAAACGATCGTCACTAAACCAATATAACACAACAAAGCGACTACTACAACTCTCCTATAAGGGAGTGCATCTAAGCGGGCGTATACACTGAAAACGGATGCATTTATGAAAAAAATCTTAATATGAATCATTTGAATATACAAATGAATTTACAATAAAACAAAACTAGGAACATTGTATTTATTATCGATAATAAACATTTGCGAAACAAATATCTAAGACTTGCAACAGCGAGAAGAACCCACACATGCATCGTAATAGTCTGAGCCATCTGGGTGAACAAATTGCCAAAAATGTTGAATACACCTATTAATCGATAATCGTTGAATGGAGTAAGCAATAAATAAACATTGGTGTTGAGATGAAATAAATGTAACACAACATTAACTGCTTTGGTCTTAGAGAGGCATCCACGGTCAGATCGGTGTGTGTGGGTGACACCATTGATGATGTCAGTGAAATAAATAGACAAATAGTCTAACCAGAAATCATAAGTATACCAAAACACTATTATCGAGTATACCTAACTGAAACAACAACATGTCCTAAGACAACAAAGCAACAACAAATGCAAAGCCCATCGACAGTATGGATATATGGTAGTCTCACCGGCGACATTTTTTAACTTAAAACAATGGGACTTCCTTATTTTTAATTTCCTTCTCATCTTAATTGAAGAACATATGATCAAATATAGAAACGATAAAGTCAAGCATTGGGCAACAAATCACGTCAAAAGATGTGTAGAGCTGTTAACCAAAACGAAGAAAACTATACCTAAAGAATAAGTAATCATAATTAACCTCTTATTCTAAACAGGATAATTGAGTAATGATGGCAGCAGATATAACCGAATGGTATGGAAAACAAAGCGCACCTGAGACGACCATACGAATAGATCTAATTTGCGTGCGGACACGGCTATCAGCTGGCAATCTATACCTTAATAACTATCTCGAACAGTTCGAACATATATTTCTTTCCTGGGCTATTGTATATCGTTGAGCCTAAATTTAAGATCTTGATGTTGCATGCCTTTAAAATAGTATGTTGTCCACCTTGAAGTACGAGCCGAGCGAAGTCCAAACTAAGAATCCACGAAAACAATTCTTGTTGGGGTGTACAAGCAGCCTATACAAGAACCAAAACAAATGTAACTTTCCAAAATTATGGCGCCATATATAGGAGTTCAATTTGGCATCTCTGAGGAGGATACAACCCCGCTAGTGATCTAAGTGACCTCTATTTGGAGTCTTTCGAATCCTCTGACACAGTAGTTTGCAAGACTGCAATTTTGAATCCACCACAATACAAACATCGCTATCTAAAGACAAATGGCTGATAGGGTAAAATGTTAGCTTAGTTTACTTCATACAAGAGATATAAATAATGGATACGTTTGAAACACATTCCTTTTTTTAATACTTTCTCCTCTACAATAACAAATATAAATTAATAAAACACCAATAAAAAATACTACATAATACAAAACAATCACATACATATATAATATAACTTAGTATATACTTATAGATAGTATAGAAATCAAACCACATATAATAAATCTAAATAAGAAATATATAATCAATACAATGGAAGAGAATTAATATATACGCAGACAGAAGCGGTGGTGGGCGCTGGAGAGGTATCACGCCAAAGAAATGGCGTCACGAACCACCTAAAAGCCAAATATTGCACTCCTCAACGCAAAGTGCCCGTGCTCTTAGATTATGTACGAACAAGCTTATGAATCTAGTGGCATTTCAGATTCAGTCATATGTCGCCACATAATCTCATAATGAACTGTATCGACATCTGCCCAAATAATTGTATTTTTTCATATAAATAACGCATTAACAATCAGATAATTAATGTTGATTTAATTCATTGCATGCAAATAATCAGGGGAAAATATAACATCTGCAAATACTTAAACTGGAATCTTCATTTCGCTCACGGAAGAAATTGTATATTTAAAAACCAATAATGGGCGTGGCTGAAACGCACGACCCATAATTTTTATGATAAAAAAATTAAGTATTAAATTCTCTTTTGCTTGGCATATAAATTTAATGTTTTTTATTAAATAAACATCGCAGATAAATTGGATCACTATTGACTCATACCTAAATGTACACCAGTTTATTGAGTGTGCACTAGCAAGAATTTATACTATATAACTATATCTAACAGTTATAATTCAGAAATTATATAGAAAGCAATTATAATACCACATAAACCATATCATATTACTATCTATAGAATACACGGTGTATAATCATCAACCTATGCATTACATAACAACCTGAAAGGTTGACATAATCAAAATAATGCCAAATCAAAACAAAATTTTAAATTTCCGGGTTTAGAAACCGGAGAGCCAAACAACCTCTCATCCTGCTGAATGGGGATGTGGATTACTTGTTCAAATCATTATCTATAAGGAGGATCCTGCTATGACAACTAAAAAAACCCAGAATAACAAAAAAAAAAAACCACAATCTCTTGAGATTCCAACATATACATATACAGGAGAAATCATACAACCAACACCAACATATAATTACAGAAGGCATAACGCAACATTTGAAATGTCAATAATAAAATCACTAGACACCTGATCTGGTGTCATTAATCGCTTAGTATAGCCATAATTAAGAGAACCTATGAAGCTTTAAAAAATTTCGAATTTGAAAACGAAGAAGACAGTGGATTGAGCTGAATAGGTTGTTAATCCTTAGTGGATGTGTCTATTGACCTCTAGTTTCGAATGACTATCAACGACTGGGGATTTCAGATATCAAAGTTCTTGACCTCCTGACATTAAGGAATGCTACAATCTATGACAGGCCACGTCAACCAGCCAGAATAACCCGTTGTTTAAGACAGAATCCAACGCAAAGGTCAAACGTCTAGACAGACTAAAACCGAAATAAAACGTTAAGCACTCAATTGACTACTCTATATCAGAGATAGCAGCCATATCACTCAAAAAAGGTAAATATAGTTCATCTAGCGGACCGTATGAGCTTAAGCCAAAGACGATGATAGTCGCGAGAAATCGAGCTTACCAATCTAATATTGACTATAGGACTCACAGAATATAAGAGTGAGAGAAAATCTACAACATCGCGGGCTAAGAGACACGCTTTACGCGTGTAAATGACGTAAGAACATAGGATCACAAATCTTCTCTGTCGTATACCCCCTATAAGAATGTTGTACCAATATTATTCTACAATAATCAGATCTACAAAATGTTTGTCTCTTCTCGAAAGGTCAGGCATGGGAATATTATATCGCGAAATATTATGATTTTTAATTTTTCTCAATCGACAAGTTTGAGAAAAAAAGGGCACTGGCGCAACATAGATGGTTACATGCAAGACGGTAAGCAATGAACACAATCATATCTCGTTTATATAGAAAGACCACAGAATTGTGATGTCTATATATCAGTATCGCATTCCGCTTTATATGCCGAGAGCCGCAACAATCCCGAGGCCATCTATTTGTCCAACCTATCTGTTCATCTGGGCTTCCGCAAGAAACCAATTGAAAACTCTATCTTATAGTTTGGGCACCATCGGTCGAACAATGTAATACACTATAAGAAAATTAGAGTGGGATTTAGGTAATATAGATCGAACTAAGAATCACTATAGAATAGCACGGCATAATAAAATTAAACCACTTGAGTATTAGACAGTTTTCCGCTCCAATGCTCGTAAGTGTTGAACTAAGAACTTATCTAACATATTAAAAGGCTAGTACACATCACCTCATCCACAGAAGAACGATTTATAGGCAAAATGTGTCCAAGAAAGACAACTGCACAATTATGACACATTACAATAGCCCAGGAGAAGATATAAACTTGCAAAATACCAGAACCACAAAAACACCAAACACCAATAAAAAAACTGTCATGCACACATAACCATATAAACAAGCACCACAACAACAAATACGTAAAAAAACGAACCAGTACGAAACGAGAGAGAGGCGGTAACGTAGCGCAAACAGATCCTAATCCTAAACCACCTCGGAGTCTCGCACAGAGCAACCGCGTGGATTACCCCAAGATATTACAATCGTCAAACCGCATTTGTGGTTGTGCCTAGCGAGAAGGAAACTTACAAGGACACTAAACCTCCAACTGGCAGTTAATGTATATTGTCGTATACAGTTAACATGAACATTGGGGTAAAATAGATGTCTAAACCCTATGATCCTAATATTTATACAAACATTCAATATGCAAAGATTAGACTATTCAAATCAATTTCCACGCTTAACCGACCAAAAATAAATCTCTTCTCCAAGCTTATCAACCAACACCAACTAACGTCATTTTACCACCAACACAACCTCCCCTCTCTGCAAGGAAACACAAACCCAAATTAATAATATACACCCAACAACACAACAAATAAAAATAACCAACATAAACCCATCCAACGTATAACAAAAAGGAACAATAAAATAATGAATTTACCTCATCTCCACAATATACTAACGCAAATCCACGCTCAGGCATGACCATACACGCCCAAATAAGCAATAATTCGCTCTAATATCCCAGTCAGTCATCTACGCATCGAATCACCTATCATAAAAGGACATAAACCATAACACCACCCCAAAATCCTGTGGTTATAACCGGATGAGATAAAAATGATTTCTGATTAAACTCCAAAAGGATAGAAATAAACATAATAACAAAAATTAGCTAATGAAGTTTAAACGTAAATAAATTCATCTAATCTAAGTAGAAAGCCACACTAAGATCTAAAGTCTAGTCTAAAGATTATTAATACTATCAATATAATAATATAATGTGACTATTAAAATAAATTTAATCTGCATAAAAAACTAAATCTCATCCCCTTCACAAAGCTCTAAGGAGTGCAAATGAGGCATACAACCATTGAGCTTTGATCTTCCGAATGAGTTAGATAATATCGTCTTACAGGATGGGGCCAGGGGGAGGAAAGGTATAGGTTACCAACGCGAGCTATGATAAGAAAAATAATCGGAATTTATTCTCTAGTCTCAGTTTAAGTAAAGGTACGGGAGATGGTAGAACATTGTCATTTAGTTAGGAATTAAGATAAATTACAATACAGAATGCTTGGGAGCAAAGCACTGATCTCTTATAGTTGTGACCACCAACAAATTCGAAAACCAACTAACAAAAAGTCCTGAAACAGCGACATTACAGATCAAAACAAAAAACAAAACAACAACGAAACGAACAACGTGACAAAAATCAAATCTAATACCTTACACAAACAAAATCAGACTATAAGTCCATCGGCAGTGAGAAACAGACTTGAGGTCTCAGCACCACATAAAAGCAACATAACAAAACAACGGTGGAACAACACCACACAACCATTATATCTGCTTCTCAAACAGAAAAAGATGTGTGTCCGGATGCTAATCCACAACTGGTAGTGTAAACCAAAAAGCTCCTTGAGTAATCTGTAAGATACACAAGACCTCAAGTAGTGAGACCTCTATGCTATAAAAAAAGCACTACATCTGCTTTAGGGCTCTATAAAGTACTCAAATAGCGTATCAAAGTTGAAAACGTTACGACCGTTGACCAACTGTGCGCTGTTTCTCTGGAAGCAGTCCGATGGAAATGTCAAATGTCATTACCCTTGGTTTGTTATACCCAAAAGAACGAACCCGATCATAGCGTTTTTACTCCTCACCGAGATGCTCTTACAAAACTGGACCTGTCTAGAGGACACTACACGTTGCACCATCATCTAGGAAGGAAAATGAGGGAGAGAGAGGGGGAGATGGAAGGAGGGGAGAGATAAGTCAAACCAAAAAAAAATAATATCTGGAAACCGTACAAGCTCACAATGTCAATTAAACATCTAAATATCGCAGACTCATCAGCAAGACACAACCTCACAACTGTAGATTGCACGTTGAGATCCGTAATAAATCCGTAGTTAACCCATTCATCACGCCCACAAAATATAACATTCACGGTTCCTTATTTACGGAGCCAACTATATTTAAGCTCCCGAAAACGGGCAACCCAACAATCATGTAGATACTAGTTGAGTTCTGGTGACACATATGGAAGAGAGGAAAGAGAGTTGGATAGATAACAGGATGCAGATTGACTTGAATGGATGTTCGGCAAGAAACGCCGGCGGCCGGGGGAATTTTTCCCTGAATGAATGGGGCCGGCCGACGTTGTTCGCGGAAGGTCCACGTGTTTTCGGTGGAGTGGTACGAATTCGTGTTTTCAAGGTGGGGCAAGTTCAGAAGGGAAGGAGACGAGATGAAATGGCGGGATTTGAAGTTGTAGTGGCATACCGACAGGTGGCCACGCAAAAGACCGACAAGTTCCATGTCATGTTTATTAGTGGTGTAGACTTGATCCCTTCAAGCGTGTCGGGTTTAATACGTGTCGAAATACTTGTAAGAGCTGCACAAAGAGTGCTTATAAGGAATTCGAACATAAAATGTCATTCGTGTCGGATTTTTCATCAAGGATAGACCGGAGGTGACGAGGCGAGGCTAGGAAAGTGACGACAAGGCGGTAGGGTTGACCGACACAGTGTGACGAGAGAGAGGT
>VALG01014945.1:0-11624 GCA_009835305.1 Ipomoea purpurea | reverse complement strand
GCAAAGCTTAGTCCATTTCCTGAAAGGCTTCTATGAGATGACTGTGAGAATATCTGGTTCTCTCTATGTCACTTCAAAATACTTTCTTTTCTGAGATTTCTAACTTAGGTTGCATGCTGGATGACATGGTTAACTGCTGTTTCAACCTCTGAAAAAGGTAAAGGTAAACTGTTAATGTATTATTTAAATCTGAATTGTGTTTTGATCTCCTTAATTTTTCTGTGTTATGTCTGTTTTATAGAATATGGTCCCATATGAAACAAAAATTTGAAAAATATTGGGGAGATCCTGAAAAAATGAACTTGATTATTCTATGCCAATATTCTGGATCCTAGGGATAAGATTGAGTACATGCCTGCAATTTGCTCAGTTATATTGGTGATGAAAAAGGAAAATCATGCTTTGAAAAGGTTCAATCTTCTAATGGTGCTCCTGTTTAATGATTATACAGCCACCTACATGTGCAGTCTGCATCCCCCTAACTGTGCAATCCTACCCAATCTGAACGCAGTCCATTCTCAAACTTCAGTTGGAAAACCTCAGGGTAGAATGAAAAGCCAGCCTTAAAAAACAGAGAATGGAGGCTGGTGGAAGCAGTAAGAAACGAAACTCCAGATTTATCTAAGTGAAAAAATAGTGGAAAGAATGAAGAAAATGTGGAACTTTGATGTTCTAAGATGGTGGAAGGTTAACAGGTGATAGATTTCCTATACTCTCTAGAATGGCAAGGGATGTGCTGGCTGTTCTCCATTTCAACTGTTGCCTCCTTGAGAGTGCATTCAGTACTAGTGGTAGGTATTAGATCCTTTAGGAGTTCATTAAGCTCTAAAATTGTTGAATCCCTAGTATGTGCACAAGATTGGTTGAGGGGCACCCAATCATCCAATCTCTGTGGGGAGGAAAACTTGGATGATGTTTGAAAAGATTAGAGAAGGGTACTGTTTTTATTATATCTTTTGTAGGTTTCTACTTTAAAATTGTTAATTGTATTACCTTTTCTAAACCTCTTTTGTGTAGAATTGTCCACTGGAGCTGCTGGTTCTTTACGCAAGTACTGTTGGAACACTCCCAACAATTGCTGTAATACTTTTATATAACATTGCTTTCTGACTTTTCTGTTTAGTTTGATTGATAAATGTGTGGAACTCTTTGAGGCAAACTCAAGTAAGATTCCAGAACTGCTATTGCTAAAGTGGGGGTAACTTTTTTATAAATGTTGCTGCCTTACTTAGTTCATATCTCTGGTCATTCTGGAATTCTGGTATATCACTTCTCCTTCCTTTCATTATTCTCATTTCTGTTTAGTTAATGGATACTTATGGCTATGATGATAGCTTCCACCAATTTGTCTGAATTAAAAAGAGTTTGGGTGTTTGTATGTTGCTCTGAGACAAAACTCATGAAGGCAATTGCCCCCCAACTCTAAAATGATATGAAAAAAAAGCAATCTGAGCCTTTCTTATTAAGTATTATTAGTTCCTACTTCTCTTTGTCTCTTATTTGGCTTTAAGTTTAAAGTCTTTACTGGTTTTGTAATTGAGCAGGAAAGATGAGGAATGGATGAATGCTGATTGCTGAAAGGCTTGATTTGGTGACTGCTGACTTGCTGACTGACTGACTTGCTGAGTACTTTAGTAGTTAATACATTAGTAGTTAGTAGTTTAGTGTTGTTTGAGTATTGTAGACCCAACTCATTTTGTTGGCTTCATTTTTGTTTTTTTAATTTTGAACACCAGTTGGAAACTGGCAATATGTAATTATGTATCTAAAATCTAAATGCCAACATAAGCTGATAGCTTTGGTAATTTAGATTATGTTATTAAGTTTGAACATTTTACAGTTTTTTTTTTTTGTATGTTTTATATTAATCCGAGTTCAACGAAATCGACCCCCCGACCCGTACCCCTGAACGGAATTAGTTTTTCCCAACCGAAATCCGAGCGGACATGAACGGTTTTCTAAAACTGATCCGCCCGAACCTGTCCAGAATAGCACAGCCCTATAACACACATCCTACAACAATGGGAGTACCCGTATTCAGTTGCACTTCTACAACCAAAGAAGAATAATATCTGAGGTATTCAGGATGGCAATATGCCCCGTCCCCGACGGGGATACCGATCCCTGTCCCAACGGGAGGATGGGGGGATAAGAAAAATTTCAAGAGAACGGGTATGGGACGGGAAATGTGATTGATTCCCCGCCGGGAATAGGGGACAGGAACGGGGATATCCCTCCCCGCCCCGCCCGTCCCGAATAGAATTATCTTATATTCCACATACTAATATAGGTTAACTATTATGGACTTCTAATGGTAAATCTGACATGCTAATCATTGATACTATGTATATGCAACTAAAGATGACAACGAAGCATTTAATAGTCATGTTTTATAATATAAAAAGTACTTTTTTTGGTATTAAGAAGAACGTTACAAGTAACGGCAACGCAATTGACTAGTTTCTACCACAAATAATATTTGTTATCACTGTTAAATTTTTTGAATGTTACTAGCTCTATTAGATTGTAGTATCTGTTCATATACTTTCTCAACCTACTGAAACACAAAGAGCCAATAACGCCTCCACTGAGGCTTGAACTCACAACCTTCCAAATGGAAGCCCAACCCGGGTACCATTAGACCACATAGTCCTGGTTATCACTGTTAAATTACTTGTGCGCTGCATGAATAAATTTTTTGTATTATATATTTATATAATAAAATTATAAATAAAATTATAAATAATTCTAATATTTAAAAGTGTACATTATTTGATTATAAAATTAATGTAAAAATATTTACTCAAAAATAATTAACTAATATATGACTTATTTGTCTAAATTATCTTGGAAAAATAAAATGTAATCTGATTTATGTAATTATATTATTACTCAAATAAATATAAAAAGAAAAGAAGAAATAATTTAATTGTAATTATTACATCTGTGCAATTAATTATAATCAATTATTCTAAAATTCAAGAGTTAATTCTCAAAATGGTCTTCCGACTATGACATTTTCTCAAATTGGTTCTCTGACTTTTAATTGTACCTAAAGTGATCTCGACTATTAAATTTTAAGCTAAAATGGTCCTCTATTAGATTTGATGTTTAAGTGGATGTTAAAATGAGGAGTAAAACTGGTAATTCAAGGTTTTTACTATAGTCAGAGGACTATTTTGGGGTGCAATTAAAAGTCAAAGACCAATTTGAAAAAAATACCATAGTCGGAGGACTATTTTGAAAATTTTCTCTTTATAGTTCAAACATGATTTTGTACGCATTTTGATTAAAAGGGGTTGATCTTGTACTTATTTTCATTTTCTAAATAAACAATCTTTTTACTTTAATGTTTTAGGTAGAAAATTATTATAAAAAATTTAGAATAATAATTTTAATTATTAGCCTAGTACTTATATATAGTTGTACAAACTAACATTAACTTTGGATTAACTCTTATTATTTCAGAAATGCTTGACATTATGTATTTGGATTTTGATTTTCTATGATCATAAATAGGCATACATATCGCATTTAAGATCTAGTTTTAAATTATCTTATTTAAATTAATATAAAATACTTAGAGTTAATCTAATTAAATTAAAAGGTGTTATTAAATATATATTAATATTTAATAGCGATGATATATGATTTATTCTAACCATTTTATATTTTATTATAAATACTTTTTATCGTGTTTTGGAGTTTTTTATTTTTATTTTTTATTTTTTGCCTCCACGGACTAAGATTTTTGGTTCTGCCCCTATAAACCTGTAACACCCCACTTTTTCTAACTCTTAATTATTAACTCTAAACAGTCATTAACAACACTAAGCAGTGGAAAATAGCCAATAATTAGAATGTGGAAAATGTCACCGCCACAACACCACTACGTGGTGATTGCATACGCTAAGTGGTAGAACTAGAAATAAAATAAATGTTGGCATCCCATACTAAATACTGAAATTCATAAGGGGGAAAAAACCGTCACCCCAAAAAATTTAACACATCCTCAAACCCATAATATCAACAAAGTCTATATAATCCATAAGAAATCATCAACAACTAGAGTTTAGACATTCTGAACTTACTAAGACTAATCTAACTCGTGATCACTCCCGAAAGCTGGGCCCACCGTGAAAAGGTTTTGCAAGCATCACATAGAAATATGAAAACACTCAGTTTATGCACGAAGTCTAAGTAATAACCACACTCAACACTATAATTATACTATAGAGTATACTTTGAAACATTTGATTTCGCAGGTATATCAACAAACTCATCTCATATACATCTTAGATCTATCATGCACTTTCTAGTGCTTGCACCTTATAATACAACTAGCATTCGCTGCATATACATAACATAAGACTATTCACTTAGGTTCACACATTATAGTTTTCCAAATAACTTAATCAAACAATCTATACATACTAATAGGATCATGCCTAAATATTATATGTTAACAGTATATCATGTTTCATTAATCCAACTCATAATTCATTATACAAGGCTTCCTAATACCACAAACGATTATAAATCAACATTCCATGTATTAATCTCATGCCGATACCTTTAACTCTGAATGTAATTTTGGTGGCCAACAAAATACTCAAGCTTCATATACAATTCTCGTGCAACGATATATATACTAATACTCATATGACAATCCTCGTGTCACAATATAATATACTACATACCATATATGCAATTCTCGTGCAACAATATACTCATTCATATACTATATATTATATATACGGTATATATAATATATATATATATTATAGTATATATATATATATATACACCACACACACTCATGTACACTCGTTGTAAAAAATAGAGTTACTTTCTGTGTGAGGTCTAGTGAGTTCTCTACTCACTTTCTTTCTCTTGAGTCTATCTATACTCGCTTTCCCTTTCTCCTTTAGTATCTACTCACTTTCTTCTCTTGAGTATCTACTCACTTTCTTTCTCTTTTCGCCGTAGACGGCTCAGGGTTTCACCGTAGCTTGATTGCCCCCTATTGGGAACGGCGTAAGTCCGACCAATATCGCGCGCTGTGGAATCAGGATATCTGAACTTTCCAGGTGCACACCCCCTATTCCAAGATTCCAAGCCCTGACGGGCAGTTTCCAACCTCGGAATGTGGGAATATCGCCGCGTTACATAACATCGGGACCTGCAATGTCCATAAATATTCTCTCGAGAGGTACCTAGTCCAATACGGTATCTCCAAAACTCACCCAATTAGATAATACATAGATATATCTCTCAGGCATCAATCTCATGCATGCAACACTTCTCAACTTCTCAATGCATCAAATAATGATGTATCCGCATGCGTTATGGATTTTTTGAAAGTAATACTTGGGCTCTACGTTGGCCCCTTTATATGCCAATTTTTGAAAATATTGACATATGTGAGATGCAAAAATTGCTCTACATCATGCTTCTAAACCCATGCATGAAATAACATGAAATATCTTAAGAATATAATGTCATGCTCCGATTTGCAACGTAGCAAAATTCTATTCAATCTAATCAACAAAATGTGCTTCATTTCACATTGATCAAATATCACAATCTAGTCATGCTTTCATAATAAATAATATTCTCAAATGATCATGCTTCTTTACTCAATAAAAATTATCATCAGATCGCATAGTCAAATAATCTCCAACACACTGAACTAGCAAATATATACTTGTGTGGCAAATATTCAATAAAACCTTCATAAACATAATCACTTTTAATCCAAATTCAACGAATCAAAGCCAAAACGTGCGTCAAGGGCCTGTGACACTCGACCCGAAATGACACGTAGTTGAGCCACAAGGGCCCAGCCACTGCACAATATCTCATCAGAACCATACTCATGGACCTGGGGCGGGACTCTTCATGGTCCGCCCCATGAGCCCTGTTACTCCATCTAGACTAGGCGCGGCCCTCTCTAGGGTCGTGCCCTAGTCCCGTGCAAGCACGGCCTAGCCGACGGCCCTCCTGGTGGGCCGCGGTTGCGGTTAGGGCCGTGACTCTGATCTTGGTGCACACTGTGTTGTGCACCAGAAGGTTTTTCATATGCAAAATCCAATCCAATCAAGTCCAAAACAATTTCAACAACTCACAAACAAATTGTGACCCCCGAAATCCAAATTCAATTAAGGGATTAATTGAGTAATTAATCCTATTTCAATTGGTGAAATAATTTCCTAAATCCTGAAAATTCAATAGTTGGGGACTAGTAATTGACTAGTCAACCCAAATTCAAAGTTGTACCTTAAGCTTTGTAAGGAGTTTCCATTGTTCCTTACACTTCCTTATGTTAGTAAGGGTATTCATGACCCTTTCACTTGGTGTTAGTATTGTAACCTAACCTAGTAGATCATTCATTCTTTCCTTACTTTCTAAAAATCTAGCTCCACCTTCTCTCTAAAAAGATAGGTAGCTTTTCTTCCAAGCCAAGTTGAAGCCTGCCAAAACTTCCAAGAGTTGGCTCCAAGATTCAACCTTCATATATTTGGGCATCTAGGAGGGTAAGATCTAAAGTTCATCTTGTATTTTTGTTCTATCTAAGGTGTCTTTTCTTAAAGATAGATCTTTATGATCTTTTGGTATGTTCTTGAAGTGGGTTTGGAAGGTGAGCCTTGAGGAGCTTGTTGAGGTGTAAAGTGAAGTCTTTAGTCTACAAGAGGTAAACCATGCTCTACAAAATCTATTTTGCTTACCTATATGGATTTCTTGGATTCTACTTGTGATTTTGCTATGAATATGTGAGTGTTTAATGCATTGTCTTTGTGAAAATGCATATCTAGAGCTGTTTTTAGGGGTGTTACACAAATACTAAATCACTTCCAAGCATAAACACAACAAAATCTCATAGATTCTACTCCAATATAAAGGCTTCACAGAGCCAAATTATTAAAGAGGAAACCATGGGTTATGCATCTTGTAGTTCTCTGCTTCTTATTCTTCCTTCCTTGTGTGGATCTCGGTCAAAGTATCTATGAGATCCTTGTACTATAGCGTTTTGTTCAATTTAGTCCTTCTACCTTAATTTTGTTCAATTTAGTCCTATACTTTAAAAAGTGAAACAATTAAGGACATAATTTGATATTTGGTATTTATTTTGGACATATTATGTAATATATTGGTGGTAAAAATAAATAATTTTAAATATTTATAAAATAATATATGAGTTGACATGTAAGTATGATAACGTGACAGATAAGATGTCAACGCCACATCAGTTATTGTCATTAATTGTTTCATTTTTTAAAGTACAGGGACTAAATTAAACAAAATTAAATACAATGGACTAAAATGAACAAAACGCTTCAGTACAGGGACCTAGCAGGTACTTTAACCGTGGATCTCAGCCTCCACTCTACTCAAACACTACTTCCTTTCACCACTAAACACCTCAAAGTAACCACAAAATCTAGGCCTAAGTATCTCAGGATTGGAAAGCTAAAGGAAATAACTCAAGAAGCAAAATGAAGGAATAATGGATGGAGAATAGGCTTACTATGAATGTTTTATTCTATCAAACTTGGCTTGGAGAGGCAAGGGAAATGAGATCAGGAAACAATGGAGAGATATGGTGGCTTTATGGGGTACAAAACCCTAGGGAGAAAGTAAATGATTGGATGAGGGCAAAAGAGTAATTTCATAAGCTAGAAGATGAATCAGGAAAGGGATTTTGGATGTCTAGTGGTCCACCATGCAACATGAACCATAGACTAGAAATGCTATTTTAAATACTTTGGGGTTAAAATTGAATTTTCTCAAAAAGTTACTTCGATGAATACTTGTTTAAAGTCTTTTTAAATTCTCCCCTCTCACTTAAATAAATTTCTCGATTTAAATCTTAGTACGCGAAATACCCAAAAATTTAGGAATTTCGAATAGAATCAATTTGGTGTCGAATTTGGTTTAAAATGTGAGAAAATAATTTATTCAAACACCAATTGATCGAAATTTTTTTTAATGGAGTGAAAATGACTATTTTGAATTTTCTTAAAATTGAATTTATAAAATAAAGTTTGGGTTGTTACAAAACCAATATTGTCTTTTTGTAATAAAAGATGACTTTTTTTTTTATTATCTTTCTTATCTGTTTGTATTTTTTTTTTTTCTGGTTCTATTACATTGTAGTATCTGTTCATATACTTTCTCAACCTACTGAAACACAAAGAACCAATGACGCCTCCACTGAGGCTCGAACTCATAACCTTCCAAATGAAAGTCCAACCCGGGTACCATTAGACCACATAGTCCTGGTTATCTGTTTGTATTTACTTGTAGTTTTTTTTAAATTATTTTTTTAAATAAGCAAAAATTATATCGTGCACCGTGGTGCATAATCAATTATGCACCGAGCTTTAAAACGACGTCGTTTTGTTTAATGAAAAGAAACGGCACCCGTAAAGTAACTCTATTATTCAGTTTCATTTTGTATACATTGCAGTTTCAATTCAACACAACTACAGTTTCATTTCAATATTACTACAGTTACATTTTACATTTATACACTCAAATATGTGAAAATGTTATTTAATTTTATTTTATATACACTATAGTTTCATTAAAACACAACTACATGATCATTTCGATATAACTACAGTTTCATTGCACAATATACACTCAAATATGTGAAATGTTATTCAGTTTCATTTTATATACACTGTAGTTTCATTTCACCACAACTACAGTATCATTTTGATATAACTGCAGTTTCATTTGATAATATATAAAATAATACGTGAGTCAGTGTCGGTTTAGATGCACTGTAGTTTCAGTTGGTAATTAATACACCAAAATATACGCGCTCCGTTAATTCTAACGGTGCGCCGTTTTAACCGCGGTGCACGTGCACTGCGGTCCACGATATAACGACCCGAATAAAATCTCACGCCATAAAAAACAAATTCTTTTCTTTTTCTTGTCATGAATAATTTTGACTCTTCCCGTTTATAATTTAAATTTAAAGACTCGAAATAACTCTAGAAAATTTTCTAAGACACAAAAATAAAATTGGAATTCTAAACATTTTTAAATTACGTTTTAGGCTCATCAAATCTTACACTTATATTGCTAACGTTACACATTTTCTCATAAGTAACTCCCTTCAACCCTAAATATTTTATTTTAATTATAAAATATTACATTTTTGCTCAAAAATATTACTCTTTTTTTTTTTTTTACTCATAGGTATTATATAGTTTCACCCATAAGTAATAATCATTTTTTTTCATAGTATTACACTTAACCTCATAACTAACAATAAATTAATTTATGCCTAATTAGTATTACACTTTCTTACAAATAATTCTTCAACCCCTAAATATTAATTTTTTCTTCAAAAGTATTACAATTTTTCTCATAAATATTGCATTTCCCCTCATAAGTAAAAATCAATTATCTCTTATTACTTAGGCTAACCCCATCCCAGCCACTTTCTCTCACTTTCTAAAATGGGTCCACTTCCACATCACCCAATTTACAAATTATTTACTATTCACACTACATCCCTACAATTTCAACCAACTTTCTAAAGTGGGTCCCAATATCACATCACCTTTAAAAATTAATATTCTTTTTCTCAATAATATTATTTTCTCTTCTTATAATTTATGTTATCCAATAATATAAATTACATTAAATACTAAAAATAATAAAATGACTCAATCAAAACATATGGAGTATTTTTTTAAATTTAAATACTTTGAAATATTAAAATAAGTATATACGGAAATTCTAAAAACGTATTTTTAAAAATTTATCGTACTATATATATAAACCGAATGCAGTTATATTATAATTTTTTTTAATTTAATAATTGTTTTAATTTGATTATGATTTAAAATTGTTAAAACTAAAACCTCAAATGAACCTTACAATTCGAACTAATTGAAATACTACAATTAAGCCAATACAATTTGAAGACATCTAATAATAAAATTAAACAAATTACAAAATCCGAATGACACCTGAAATCATATTAAAGTTAAGAACTATACAACTCACCGATTTCAACTGAAAGCAAATACTTTATTCATTATTTCATTCATCCACAACCGATTCATATCTCCTCATGCAAGTCTTCTTGTAGTCGAATGTTTGTTGGCCTATTGCGAATCCTTGCATGATTTCGATTTAATCCTCATTTTCGAATTGAAGTGGTCAGGGGACTATTTTCACTGCTTAGATTACATTAAATTCCACCACTTTCATTCGCTATAATTAAAAATCAATAGCTATTGAATCTCGCTCATCTCATACATCTATTGTGAATGAATATACATGCTCTCTAATTTGTCCAAGTGTTTCTTTGGAATCCCAATGCGGCGGGTTTAGAAATGATAGCAAAATCGTGCTTTTGAGCACTCCAAAGGCTCTTTCTTTCTTTTCTTGCACCTCTCTGTTTCTTTGCAAATAAAATTTAAATGTTTTGCCTTTGAGGTAAGGGGATTGACTTCAACTAAAGGTTGCCAACTTGGATATACTCCATCTGCCAAGTAATAGCTCCAATTGTAATGGTTACCATGTAACAACGAAATTTACCTGAGGTGCTTTACTTCCAGCCTCGTGGAAAAGATGGGGATCGGATCCAACACATTGATATATTTACATGTTACCTTGCGAGACCAAAAGAAAGCAATTGCCAATATCCACGATTGCAGAAGCAACAATTCAAGTATAATGTGGATAGCCGGTGTATCTCCTCTAACATATGTCCATGCCAGGCGGCTTGGACAATTTTCCAACTTCCCAGTGCATGCAAATCGATACCTCCTAGCATACCCTGTGAGGCCCTTTTACAAATAGTCTCCAATTATGCATTAGCTTTGTACGTCTAAACAGCAGTTGGCCTTCTCAGGTAACTCTCCCAACCACACATTTGATAGCTTGGCAAATTCCTTTCATACCATAATTGCAAGTGGTCATCACCATTCGTAATATAACTCCATCAACAGCATTGCAGAACTCCCATACCGCTAACATACGCATTGCTGCAGTACACCTTCTGTAGCGGCGAAAAAACTCCTTCTTACCAGTAGAATCTATAGTGCTTTTGAAAATATTGGTCATAATTGTAACACCTTACTATGCGAAGGGAATAAGTTTCTTCGCATTCGAAACCTTTGCCGAAATAAATCGTCGGTGTACCTTCGGGCATTAGAGAAATAGTCATTATATAATCGTTGATCGTGTTTCTTCCGATTTCTCTCAATTGACCCGTCTTGGCCTTCTTCTAACGCTTGAGAGGGATGCAAACCTCATCTTTTCTATAGCTTCTCGTCGTAGGTTTGTAGGTTCCGAATAGAGTATCCATCCATGAACCACTGCATGATATTTTGCTCAGAAAAAGGATTATCTGGGTCTTAGGATGAAGAAGAAGACGAGTCGAGAAAGGGTGGGTTTTCAGAATTTTGGGTAGAAAATATTCGAATAAAATGAATTAGAATCACCAATTGAGTTCCACTCATCTTTCCATAAAGAGTAATGAGATTGGGACGAAGAAGAAAGAATAAATGAACGATTTAGTTAAAATGAGTAATACAATCACAAAAAAAAAATTTCAAGTACAACGATAGATATATATAATATACTACGTACAT